>VUQK01026663.1:3674-30997 GCA_015106715.1 Bujurquina vittata
TGATTTTTTTGGACTCTTTGTTGTTTCTTTATTTTTTTTTTTTTTTTTTTTTACTGATTACCTCAAAGATTCTACTTGCTCGTTAATTTTCCATCAGATGATTGATTATTAGCAGCTCTAGTGAGAAAAGTTTGTTCGTAGACCCGTCTTCCACTAAAGGTAATAAATAAGCTTTTAACTGAAGGGCATTAATCATCAGATGAGTCCCCGCCCCCTCCATAAAGGTCCATCTCACAATATTACCTCTTTCATAACAGCAGAAAGTCTAAATGCTTTTGTTGACACGCAGCAGCGATTGAATGAAAATCTGATTGCACGCTGACTCAGTTATTCGGGAGCGTTTTCCCTTAAGGAACATAAAATCCAGTAAAAAGGTCGGCGAGGATCGAAGAGTTTTATATCCCACCATTAGGAGAGTCACCGGGGTTTTACTGTTTTCAGGGGACAACATTAGTCTAAAGACTCGACTGAAATCAGTGTTGACACACATTATTGACATGCATTAATCATCAGGCGGGGCCATTACGAGCCGATCCCGTTATAGATCAGCAGTGTCATCGTAATTGGGGGCGGGGTCACTCCATGCTCGCTCATCACAAAGTGACGTGCCGCATACGGCTGAATTGATGAGATGCATTAAAAGTCTGATGATGAAAAGTGGACCGGTGGGGGCTCTGCTCATTTCCAGCCCCATATTTGTATTCTTCGACTCCACTGGAGCAACTTTGCATGATCCAAATTTTAAAATAATCTTTATCGTATCCTGAGCTGCGGTGGCCTGCCTTTTAGACCAGCTTTCTTCTGATTGGTTGCCCCTCATAAACAGGATGGGTGGGGCATCTCAAGGAGGCGTCTCTGAGATGATTCAGGCTTTCCCTCGTCCTCCATCTTCAGAAAACGAGGACACGGCGCCCCCTTTAACCACTTCTTCTCTTTGTACACGCCTGCTC
Source organism: Bujurquina vittata (assembly GCA_015106715.1). Lineage (NCBI taxonomy): Eukaryota > Metazoa > Chordata > Actinopteri > Cichliformes > Cichlidae > Bujurquina > Bujurquina vittata. The sequence continues at coordinate 4,625 of VUQK01026663.1, forward strand.
CTGTTTGTTCGAGTCGCAGATTTTGGAAGTAAATTTGTGTTACGAACTTTGTGTTTTTCAGAGGTCGCCACAGGGAAGCTTCTGGATTTGGCAGAGGGAGCGAACGCAGCGCTGGCCCACTCAGGAACAAAGCAGAGCGCGTTGGATCCCTTTACGGTGCATAATCACGCAACAGAGAACAACAATACTGTATGGGTAAGACGAGCGAGGGGCTGGTCAGCAAGTTGAGCTGTTCGAGCTTGATAAGAAGAATGCCGTGAATGAATTACTGATTAATGTGCCGTACCTGCTGGAGTCAAAGGAGCGGATTCTGCAGCTGCTGACAGAGACAATAGCCTATTGAACAGAACTGGCCTTATCAAATAGCTGGAGAGGGTTTGGGCTGCGAATAGCTCAGCTCAGCCTACTCAGAGCCTAGAGCAGACTTTATATATCATAAATAAGCACTGTTATCGCCTCATGAGACCAAAACTTCATACCTGACTCGTGTGTGTGTTTTTCTGTCTGGCAGGAGCTGGAGGACGGTTTGGACGAGGCTTTCTCAAGGTGAGCAGGCGAATTTGGGTTTTCCCTCAAGTCCAGACTCTAATGAGCCACACAGGCTGCCATTTTGGGATCGGGAGTGTGTAGTAAACACTGCCTCTCCCTCCGCTCGGCTCAGCCCGGCTCAGTTTGCAGGCCCTGACTCGGCCGACACCCTCCCTGAGTCATGCTGCTTTGTAGGCTCAGATTGCCACACAGTGATTTGATGAGGGGGAAAGAAGCCTGTGGTTACAAATGGCTGCAGCTGATGGACACATTGCTCTGTATTTATATCGCTCACCAAAAGAAGATCTGCTTCAGAGTACAGTGCATCCTCACAGCTGTTAATCTGATGAGTTTCACACTTCTGGACAGCAGGCTTACAGGGTTGGACCCTGGGTCAGAGAAGAAGGCTGAGTGCATGCTGACCAAAGTTGTTCTAAGCTAAACAAGTAGATGCAGGGAAAAAAGTGGTTAACTGAAATAAAAAAAGACCATTTGAAAGAAGAGAACGTGAGAATAACAATAAAATCAGAAGTCTTTAGGAAACGTGAGGTCTTCAGGGTGAAGGCTGATTGGGAAGTTCATTATCTCTGCTAATTAAAACCCTTTAAATTCTGTCTGCGCGCTGATCAGGACGGCGTCCGCTCTGATTAATGCTTCGGTTCAGTGTGTCGGCGGCCCGCTCTGATAAGCTGTGGTGGTCTGCTGTCAGGGCTGCACGCTGCAGATGTTTACAGCTTCTCATTTAACTGCCATAAAGACTCGTTCAGCCTTTTATGACTGCTTTTATTTCCTTTGGCTCTGCTTTTTATTCCCTCTAATTCTACAGCGAGCCTCACGTTCTCTCACTTCTCATTTAGGGGCAGGCGGAGGGGCTCCACGGTCTCTGTAATCAGGCACTAAGAGGCCATTTTAGCCCCGTTATCAGATGATTATTTGTCTGCACACACTGTAATTACACCCTAACGCCATTAGTCGCTCTCTCTGTGATTAACGACGATGCTCCCGGCATAAGCGGAGATGCATCCGCTAACGGGGAAATTCAGTGTCCCCGAGGCAAAGGGGACACTCCTTTGTCAGGAGGAGCTGATTGTGCTGCGTGATGTGGGGGTCAGAGCGAAAGAAGAAATTCGTGAGTGTGTGAACGAGGCTGTCACTGAGTAATGATGTTATTTACAGTTTAGCGTGATGAGTGAAATAAGCTGCAGATTGATGGATTGTTTACAGCAGAGTAAATGTGATTGTTTAATCACTGTTTTGTCTGATTAGGAAACAGCTCAATATTATTCCAGATTACAAACAACAAGCAGCAGCAGATATTCGTGCTCACAGGGTCTGAGTAACTCATTAATATCAGGTCTGAGCATCACACGTACCGCATGGTGTCCCTCAACGACACCACGAACTCTTACAGGAAACGTTTGTTATTTATGAATCTGTAATCTGTAGATTACAGATTCATAAATAATGCAAAGTTATAGGATAAAAACATTTCCTAGTTTCCCCTTCTTTCATTATAAATCAGTTTAACTACACTTTTAATCCCTGAGTGATTTTCACTTTCACATGTTGGTCCAAAACCTTTTACATTGATCAACGCCGTTACACATGCACCATCGACCTGGGTGAACTCCCTGGCGTCAGGACGGTTTCCTGTAGGGTTAAAGGTGAGCTCGGTGCGACTGTCCCTCTCAGTGGATCCAAAATGCCCCCACATAGAGCAGCAGAGCCACCACAGTGGAGAGGTCAAGCACTCAGGGTTTTCCTTTGATTTGTCATCAGTCTGTCTGTAGCCAGCAGTGACTTCTTGTTGTGATTTGAGAGTCTGCACTGCCCCCTGCTGGCTGTTCATGATCATCAGCTGTGCAGGAGCATCACGCTTAGGTTTTGTTGCTGTGGTCTTCTGCAGGTCATGTTTAAACATGAACATTTAAACATTAACTCGGTTAACTCAGATAAAAGTATCTGTTTTATTTGGTTAATACTGAGGCCTTTCAGGAGACTTTGGACTTTGTTGCCTGATTTGTGATGTTTCCTTTGCATCCTCAGCCGCAGTCTGGATAGCTTTGAGTCCTACTCAGGTAACAATGTCATCACTGGATGTTGTGACTTCCACCTCATCATCCTGTAGTAAACCTCACTATTCAAGCCTGCTCATCTGTGTGGATAGCAGTGATCAACCAGGTTGTCTGAGACACGTGCATCTCCACATCATGTTTCATGACATTTCCCATTAACATAGCGCAGAAGTGTAGTTGGACTAACATTAGTGCACAGTAAGGAGGAACCCTCCCCGCCGTCACCATTTCACTGTTTAATACGTATAAGGACGTCTCTGCCACAGATCCTGCACTCTGTCCACGTCCTCATCCGTGAGCGTTGTCCTGGAGACTAAGAGTGGCATGTTTACATTGTCCAACATATTTACAGCCTAAAATAATTACTGTGTATCTACGGTCAGGAGGGCTCATGCTGGATTGTCATGACTGGTTCACCAAGACACTTATTTTATTCCCGCTTCTGGCTGCATTATTTTTAATCATTGTCATCACAAGTATGTCCGTGTTTATGCACATTGTACCGACCATCAAAGATTTCTAAATGTTGCAAAATGTCGTTTAACTCAGATTTTAACCATAGACTGTATATAAAAGATGGACTTGGCCACTGTGACATCACACGCTGGTTTGCATCATCCACCCAGCCACCCATTATCGTCCAAGCACCTGAAGTTAGATCACGATGGAGCGTGCTGAGCAAGTATTCCAGATTTCCTTTTTCCAGCAGTGCTTCCCAGTTTGTTCTGGGGGATCTCAGCCCATTCCCAGACCAGATGAGATTTATTATCTCTCTGGGTCGATCTCAGGAGCTCAGAGCTCAGCGGATCACAGTGTGGTACTGTGATAGGAGCTCTTAATGCTTCAGTATACCAAGATATTTGGGACAATTTGATGCTCCCAACTTTGTGGGAACAGTTTGGGCCCTTCCTGTTCCAAAATGGCTGCACAGCAGTGCACAAAGCAGCTCTATAAAGACATGGATGAGCCAGTCTGGTGTGGAAGAACTTGACTGGCCTGCACAGAGTCCTGACCTCAGCCTGATAGAACACCTTTGGGATGGATTAGAGAGTGTGAGCCAGGCCTTCTCTCCAACATCAGTGTCGGACCTCACAGAGGTGCTTCTGGAAGAACGCTCAGAAATTCCCATAAACACTCCTAATCCTGTGGAAAGCCTTCCCAGAAGAGCTGAAGCTGTTATAGCTGCAGAGGGTGGGCCCACATCATATTAAAGCCTCTGGATTAAAAATGGATGTTGCTCAGGTTCATGTGTGTGTGAAGGCAGACAGGTGAATACTTCTGGTGATATAGTGCAGGTTTTCATGAAGAAGACTCCTCCAGCTGCGACCTCATTCTCTCACCTCCATGGGTAGAACGTTGGCTCGCCTGGTCACCTTCTTGCTCAGCTCCATCGTGACAGTCCAGGACCCTCAGTACTGCTGACGTCACATCGGCAGTCGTGTTTCTGATGCCTTGAGCATTTTTGCTGCACACTTGCTGGATTGTATGAGGCAGCGTTCTGTGCTTTAGCTTCCACCTGGTCACTAATGAGGACCGTTATTAAATTACCTTCATGTTCTATGAAACCAGTGATTGAGAGCCCATCAGCCAAAGACCTTTCATACTACTAGACTTCATTTTGCAGCCAGAGGAGTCACCATTAAAACAGAAGCCATTTCCATCTTTGATGTACAGTCTATGGTTTTATCAAAGCAGTTACTAATAAAATGTTTCGTTTGTCTCTCCCTTTGTTGCTGCAGACTCGCTGAGTCTCGCACTAACCCCCAGGTCTTGGACATTGGGGTGAACCCTCAGGACCTCAGCACTGAAGAGTGCCTGTCCCCAGGCAAATGGGACCAAGAGGAGCCGGACTTCACCGGACAGAAAGACACGTGGGGGTTCTAACGTGAAGCCGCTGCCAAGAAGGGAAAACCAGGGAAATGAGAAGACTGGTGGTAAACATGGAGGAAAACTGTAGTGGCAAAACGGACACTGTGACGTCAGTTACGTTTCCCACCACCTCCCTGCGGTCGTCTTCTCTCTTACGCCTCTGCGGTCACATGACCGGACGACCCGAGCAGGCTGCTCACAGAACAGGCCAAAGCAATACGAACTGTTTATCCTTTAATTTCTTTTTTGTCAGTTCGTGTTTGTTACAGTGTGTTACTCCTGTGTCGGTTTACTGTTGTGTTATGTGCTTATGTATGTTGCGTGTTTGTGTGGATCTGCAGTATATAAGCGTGCAAAGCGAGCAGTGTACCAGTTTGTACTTCAGAGCGAGTTTAAAGGTCAGCAGTGAGTGTTATGGACGGTGTGCTGCGACTGGATGGAGGCAAACTCACTGAGGTGGAGTCAGGTCCTTGTTGGCAGCAAAAGCTTTAAAAATGTGCGTATGTGTCGTCAAAGAGTGTTTGTGTGGAAAAACGGATGAGAACAAAGTGACAATCTTTTTTTTTTTTTTGTATTGCAAAATCTATTTTTGCACTTGGCATTCATCCGCGTTCAAAAGCACATTTCACGTGAGGGAATTGATGTCCAAAAGTGTCATGCTCATTGTTTGGGATGTTACGCAGTGCCTCTGTTCCCTGCTCCTCTCATGATGAAACTTCACCATCCCTGAAGACGAAACCTCGAGCCTCACGAATCAGCTCAGAGAGCAAAACGAGCATCCAGAGGATGGAGGCGCTCTGCCACCACCTGTTAAAGTTCACTCCGAGTTTATTTTAACCAGGATTTGATCCCAGTGTTATTTTTGTTATACTTATAATTTAATTCATCAGTTTTCATAAATTTCAATAAAAATCCAACTATCTCTGTGTGTCATGTTTATTCCTAAATTAAAATGGTAAATATTTTTTGTCTCACTGTGAGGATTTGCTATTTTTCTTATTTAACTTGTTTGTCTTCAATACAAAGATTATGATTACTAATAAAATGAGAAGTCAAGTCAAATTACTTCTGAGTATTCCTGTTTAAATGTGAAACTACCACAGTCACAAAAATACAAATATATTACTAATAATTATCAGGTAAAATCATAGTTTTTATTTTCATTAATATACATTTATTATAAAAAAATAAAACTGGTTTCTTTGAGTCGCACAGAAGGCGTCCCCAAATCGCCGTCATCGTTGGAAACGTACGCATGCGCACAGGACCAAAAACCACAGGCTGCTCTGCGCTGTTTCACCGCTGCCACGTAGCAAAGATCAAATATGAACCATTTAAACAAATATTCACGTCTTTTATTTTTTCTTGTGGGTCCGTTTATCAAGGAGCTCCGGCCGTGAAGCCCTCCACCTCCACCTCCGCCTCCCAGGTGTACCCTGATACAGGACCTTCCGCCCCCAAGCAGCTGTCCCAGCAGGAGGTGAGCAGTCGCATGTTTACTTTGAGGAGACTCCGCTGTGACCATAAATAAAACCAAACTCACCGTTTAAACACATTCTCACGGTCATTAATTCAGTGGAGGTTATGACGAGGATGTGCTCTTAATGACTCACCTGGTTAAGTATAAACACTGTCTTGCTGCGCCATCTTGTTGCAGAAAATGGCATTACACGGACATGCTGCCTGACTGGACTTTTGATATGTTATATTTGGTGGTGAGCGCTGCCGCCTCACAGTATGAAGGTCCTGGTTGGAATCCAGTCGGAGGCCTTTCTGTGGAGTTTGCACGTTCTCCCCGTGTCTGTGTGGGTTCTCTCCAGGTACTGCAGCTTCCTCCCACACAAGAACATGCGCGGGTGGGTTTAGGTTAACTGGTGATTCCAAAGTGTGAATGGTGGTCTGACTCCATGTGTGCCCTTTGGCAGATTGGTGACCTGCCTCTCGCCCCATGGCAGCTGGGTGGGCTCACCTTATCCGACCCTGAGTTGGATAAGTGGAAGAAAATGGATGAATGATTATAGTGGAAGATAATTCTCTGCCATGGGACAGGTGTGCAGATAACACTGTGATCTGTACGGAGTAGGGAGGAGGTGGAAGCATGCACAGGAGAGGAATGCAAATCAGAATAGGACCGGTGGAACAGAAGCAAAGGTGGAGAAGGTGGAGGAAGCAACCCTCCAAAGCAATAGACAGTGCCAAAGAGAGTGGAGGCCGGGTGGAGTGGGTGGAGATGAGTGTCCGGGGTGATTGGTCACTGAAGGAGAGCAGCAGGACCATGACTTCAGGCTTAGAGGTGTTAAGTGGAGGTGGAGACCACCACCTGATGAAGCCAACAGGACCACATCATCCACAAAAAGCAGAGATGTCAGCAGTATTACTGATACAAAATACAGAGGATGCATCCCTATTCTAGTCATTTACAAGCAGGTTTTTACCTGTTGTTGTGCAGCAAACACAATTGTTCAGTCGGATAAAATAATGTACAACGCACAGTGAAATGTATTTTGTACTGGCTGCTAAGTATAATAAGTAGTAAAATGTATAAATAGACAGACAAAAAAAAAAATCATGACAGGTACCCTGGTCATGCAGCTGAAACAGGCAGGAAATTGAAATTCCATTTGTGCAATCAGCTGCAGGCTGAGGTAACTGTTCAGCTGATATTCTCTTAATACATCACTGGCAGTTTCTTTTTTTTAAATTAATAATAAGAACCCAAGTGTCTGCTATCTGTATCAAAGGCTGAGAAGCAGTGGAAACCATGGAAACCCCTGTGCCAAGGCACAAATATGCAGGAAAGTCCAGTGCCTGAGGCCCTCACAAAAACCAACTGAGACCGACACCATGACCGGCCCCACCCAGGCAGCACGGGCACCCAGAAGAGGAGCCCCCAGCACTACACAAGCCGAGGGACAGTGAACAGACCCAGAGACCAGGAGGGATACCGGCAAGCATAGCCCCAGTGGCACAGGACGGCCTGGCCTACAGGGGGCCCATCTGCACCCCCCGACCGACCACCCCCGCCACCTCCCGGCAGAGCAAAGAGGCGCCTACCTCGCCCCGGAGAGAAAGGCACAGGGGCAGAGCACCCGACCCGCAGGGGGGGGGGACACCGAGGCCACACCTTTCAAGTTTTGTATTTAAAAATACGGAAAATGTTCCGCGTGTGACGTCATCGTGTAATTTGCATAATCGGTCATTTGCATATAGTTGCAAACGGGGCTGTAGAAGACAGGAAAAATTCTTCATGCTGATGGACATTGTTCCTTCCCCCATGAGAAACACTAAAATCCGAGTTACAAACCTAACAGAACAAGTACTTATGCCCCATCATGCTCCACTTTCCTTGTCCCCATTTTTTAAGGTGTTTATATGAAGTCTTCTTAACTTTTTTGGCAGGACTGCCTTCTCTCTCGTTAACTCATCCATCTCTCTGATTTGTTGTTCCAGGTTAAAATACGGGAATTTCTCGGCCAAAACGGGATACTTGACAGGTATGCACCACACGGGCATCCACAGTACAGGGGAGGGAGGAATGAGGGACAGGGCCCTGTCTCAAAGTAAGAGAGAATAAAGATTTTTATGGTCATAGAATATTTGAGGTTTAGATTTCTGGTTAATATTTTTTTGTGCTTCTATTTGAGTTTCATTGTTATTCCCAAATGTTGTAGTTCTGTGTTTATTTTATAGCTTTTCTTGCATGTTCTGCTGAGAGTTTTAGTCCTTTTTGTCATGCCCAGTGCTTTATGTTCTTTTTGTATAGTTCTGTTCTGGTTCTCTCATACAACATCCAGCAGATTCCTGATTCCACGCATAAGACATCCAAGTGCAGTAGGTATATCTATATTTATACACAGATTTTTTTTGTGTGTATGCACGTGCTGAAAGGACATGTGGGTGATGGTGAACATTGTACACTGGTAGAATGTTGGGCATCAGGTAGGGATTAATCAGTATGTTAATACGTCTTCCTGCTCTGTTTCAAGCTTTGAAAATTAAGTGATTTCAAGTCATGTTGATTTTGTTTGATTTTGTCTGCGCACAGGTGTGTGTGTGTGTGTGTGTGTGTGTGTATACATATGTGTGTGTATATGTCAGTATATGTGTGTATATTGTTTTTTTTTTGTTTTATATTTTAAATGAATCAATGTGGCTCCATTTAAAGGGAAATAAACAGATTTTCATGAGATTTATTGCCAAGAAACATTGTTACAACAAAGAAATAATCATCCAAACATACCTTTCCTTACTTTTTATAGGTTTATAAACCTCCAGTTATTGCATAGACGTATTTATTATGAAGCAAAATATTATACACCTACTCTTTGACACTTTGGTAATATTAAGATGTATTATTGTTAAATCATTTTGCAGTCACCTAAATACCTAAAATAAACTGAATGTTATTTACCTATTAAACTTACAACACACTTTATTATACATTAAGGGTGTTCATAAAATTACTGGATTTGCATTAAATGCTGCAATCTGTTGCTGTATATTGGCCTGAAAATAAATGCACAAACAACACAAGAAGAATTTCCAACAATAATTCATTATACAAAGTTGATACATGGTTATATTTGTTTTGTAACAGAGCTCAAAGTCCAAATGTTTAATCTCTTCAGCCAAACATCTACATCAACAGATGAGCAGTTCCAACAGGAGAGCACATAAAAAACTCAGGAATACACAAAGAGCAGTGATTACAAAGTAAAACAGGAAATATCTTGAACTGAAACATTACAATCTAAAGAGGCATGTTTCAATGTGCTTATCTTATCTCGGCCTGAGTAAATGGGTCTGATACATTGATCAGCTGTAAAAGCACATTAGATAAGATGTACAGCTAGATTATGATTTGGATGATTGATTAGTGGAAAATGACTCCAGTTTACTGAGATAAAAGTTTGCTTCTACAATATCACACTGAGGTGTTCAAACCCAGAGCCCTTTTAAACACCCTCTGAGCATCTTCTGCAAGCATGTTGAGGAAAAAACTCAGAGTTCTGTAGGTTGTAACAAAAGAGAGACTCATTGCTACTGGGATTCCAAATACTGGAATTAATCTGGACCCCTCCTCTGCTGCCATTAATGCGGTTGTGCCTGTTAAGTGGGACAACACCTTCAGGATGAGATCTCTGGTTATTTTATTTGCAGCCAGTGGTGACTGAAGGACAGCACGCAATTCATCATAAGGCACACCTGTGGTGGAGGAAAGCCTTTCCAGTGAGGACTCATCAAGACCAAACCCGGCTATATAATCTGTGATAGCTTTAACCAGTATCGCTAGATCAACACTAACAGAAAGCCCAGGAATCGGTGCACTTGCTACCGCTGCAGAGCCAATGGAGTAGTATTTTATCTTGGCCTGAAAAGCTTCTTTCTTCTTATTGATGATCTCCATGTTGATGTTGGGCATGGAAAAAAGCAGAACATCCCTCTTGTGTGCTGGAAGTTCTTCCTCTAAGGTCTTATGCAAGCAAGGGAAATCATAAAGGTGGAGGTCAAAGCTAGACACCAGGAAGACCTTCGGAGATGTGATGCCTCCTTTTTCAAGACCTGTGTTAAAAAATACATTCAAAAATTACATCTGCATTTAACTTTGAAACTAAAATCTTGCATATTAATGTTTATCTTTAAAGTATTTTGATACATACAGAGAATTATAAATTATATGTATGACTGGCTGAATAAAGTCCCAACCAGCTCACACGTTAAACAAATAAACTCTTTCAGTCAACATGTTTTCTAGACTGAAATCAGGAAACTAGCGGGACCAGTTTCTAAATACTTCAACACGGGAACCTGCTGGGTGACATTCAGTTATAAAGATCATGTTTGAGTTTAGCAGTGAAAGAACTAAAAGAAGGACTCTCACCTTCAGTGCAGTATTTCCTAATTTTTCCGAGACTTCTCTCCAGACTGAAATCTTTCTGACTTCTTTCGTCTGCACGAACATCATTGTCGATTTTTGAGCGGACAAAGTAGAACTTTTTCTCCATCTTCTGAATCTCTTGAGCGAGTTTCACATCATTTTCTCTGAAGCGAGTGTCTGAGATGAGGATGAAGAAGTCAAACTTCTCAAATTCAACAAGCTTCAGGTACTCATCAGTTGGAAAATTGGTGGTGCCAATTCCAGGAAGATCCCAGAATAAGACATTAGGATAGTTTGGATGTGGGTACTGTGCAATCTCCATGGTGGTTTCTACAGTACCAGTAGGGGCTGCCTTCTCATCTTTGTTGTCTACACCTCTGAAGGCATTAATAAAGGTGGATTTACCAGCACCAGATTCTCCTGTAATGCCAATATTTAGTGGAACTTTATCTTGCTTTTCTAAATGTTCTTGAATTTTTTCAGCTGCTGCAGCTTGATCGTTATTTTCCAGCGCCTCTTTCACATCATCAAATTCTCCTGGATAGAAATCAAGTGGATCCATGTTGATTCTAAAATCAAAGGAGAGAGAAAAATCACAGTGCTATTAAGTACTATTATCTATATTATAACTTTAATGACTGGATATTATACGACATCTGACGTTAAACGATTCAGCAGATTCACCAGAGTAAAGTGAAAGTATCTTAAAACTTTCTTATTTGCTGTTTTCACACTAGTTAGTCTGTCTTCAGAGAAAACTATCAAAATACACCAATCAAGATGAGACTCTGAATATCAACAGTTACTTACTTAGATCACTGGAGCAGAATCAGCGCTGTCCTGATTGAACTTTATGCTTTTAAAGGAAACCAAGAGAAGAATCTGTTCAGGTGAATTCAGACTAGAGTAAACTTCCTAGTGTGATGGAAGACTAAAGTGAAACCAGGACCAGAGCTGATTTTAAAGGTCAGCACAGAGAAAGGAGGAGCCTGACGTGCTTTTGACAGACTTTTGATTTTACAGTCAAATCTTTCCCTTCACACAGGTTCTTTAACCTGTGAAATGTAACTCTGAAAAAGCAAAGATGAACTGGCTCTGCTCTGTTCCACTTTTGCTTTTATAAAAAATTATTTTGAAATACACAAAAATCTACTTAAATCATTATAAATGGTAAATCCAGGTGGTTTGCCCAAGATGTTTGAATTTCAACTGAATGCATTTGAAGTTTTTTTTCAGAGGAAGTGTTATGACATTATTATCTCAGTGATGATTATCTGATCACAAAGTAATTTAATCTGAACTTTAGTCTCATGGAACCATATTTACATTACTGCTGTCATGGATTTTGTGTATTTCTTGTTCTCAATGCTGTTTCATATTTTGTTACTAATGGAATTCAAATAGTTTCTGCATTACCTGTTTAACGTGTACTACCACACCACTTACTTTTGCTCGTAAACCACTGAATGTTTCTGCCAGGAAAAGCATTGCAAACACAATTGATTGGATATGTACTAAAACCAAAACCCACACATATAAAATACACTAAGATTAGTTTCACTTGCTGTAAAGGTGTGAAGGAAGACAGGTGAATAAAAATATTTACACCTACAAGATACATGCAACTGCTCAAGCTTTATTTTGCACCATGATCACTATATTCTGTGATCTTATCTTTTCTGCCACAATAGATGACCACATTTTGCACCTAAAAATGGTATTGGGCATTTTGTGTGCCCAAAATCTAAAGGTTAAGCTAGAGAAATGTTGCTTTCTCTAAAGAAAGATAAAGTACCTGGGTCATGTGATCTCTGAGGATGGGGTAGCCATGGATCCCGATAAGATCTTGACTGTATCGGAATGGCAGTTACTGAAGTTGGTAACGAAGTTAAGGTCATTCCTAGCGTTTGTCAGTTATTACCACCGTTTCGTTCCCGGCTTTGCTACCTTACCTTCCCCCCTTCATTGGTTGGTGGCTGAGTTGGCTGGTACCAAGCACAAACAACCCTCCGAGCAACCCTTTCAGGAAGTTTGGACAGCTCAGTGTGATTCAAGTTTTCAAGGGTTGAAGGCTAGGCTAGGCTAGTGGCCGCCCCGGTATTGGCTTATGCTGATTTTTCAGCCTTTCATTTTGAAGGTTGATGCTAGTCATTGAGGTCTGGGAGCAGTGCTCTCACAGAAACAGGCTGACGGTCGGGTGCGTCCTAAATCCTATGGCAGTCGGGGCCTAAAGTCCACTCAATAAAACTCGAATTCCTGGCTTTAAAATGTGCCGTGACAGAAAAGATCGGGGAATATTTGCTGGGCCACAAATGTGTGGTGTGTACTGACAACAATCCCTTGAGCCATCGGGCTATGGCTAAGTTGGGAGCTTTAGAGTAACGTTGGGCTGCCCGATTGGCATCTTTTGATTTTTCGATTATGTATCACTCCGATTGGGCAAACGGCAATGCTGATGCTTTGTCCCGCCAGTATCAGCCTGTAGCGGAAGTGGCACCAATGGAGACTTTGCTCCCTGGTACCCCCTTTCCAGGAAGTTTGGCTCAGGTAAATGGGGCACCCCTGCAGCCGGTGGTACAATCTATCCATCTCTGTGTTACCTTCTCATTCTGCCACTGATCTGCCACAGTCACCCACTCAGCCTGTTTACCCTGCTGCACGGGATCTACTGGGGGGGAGCTAGCGGCGGCTAAGCTACCATGGTCCGCACCGACTACAGGGGCCTGGCTAGCTATAGGAGTTTCCAAGTTGTGGAGCTGAGTCTCCAATTCAGTAAGCCTGGCCTCCAGAGCTACAAACAAACTACATTTGTTCGTACCATTACTGCTAAAGGAGGCCGAGGAGTAACTACACATGTGACACACAGAGCACGAAAGTGCAGGAGAAACAGGAGAAGCCATGTTAGTTGATACGGCTAAGAGCTAGGCTATTAGCTGCGCTAAGCTAGCGAATTACTATAAACAAAGTGAATGATGGGAATGCCAGTGATTCAGCAGAGAATGTGCTCAAGATAAAGCGCGTGACGATTTCACTGAAATATATCTTTAGATAGATAAATCGAACTATACAGATTAAACAACTAGCAGACAGCAAAACACCACTGTGCTCCGAAGCAGGAACAGGAAGTGTTTAGTCTGATTATCAGATTAACCGCGTACACATGTTAGTATTCCCTAATTGGATGATTGAATTCAGTGTGGGTGTGCACATGTATAATTGTGTGTGAGTGATTATATGAACATAGTTTTTGGTGAGCGTGCATCATTTATCTTCTTGACTGTGAAATCAGAAGTGTGGGCTCCTCAGCCTGCATATGTTATTATAATTCTGTGGATTTGGGTCTGAATTCGGGTAAAATTAAAGGTTTTAATTAGATATCTGGTTCTTAGAGGTTGTGGTTGAAGTACTTCCAAGTTCTCCTGACACTGAAACATCTGTGAGGAGTCGACTGTTATTTACTCCTTTCTTACTCAAGGAGTATTTCTCATAATTCCCTGCTGTCCTCTCCCTTCCTGTTTCACCTTCCAGGAAATACGGCGGGAAGTGGCGGTGTTTGCTTAGACCACTGAGGAAGTTGCTGAGAACAAGTCAGGACAGTTTGTTTATACATTATAATGACATTTATCTTATTTAAACACACGGTGATGCCGGGGGGCACAAAGCTGTCAGAATTAGGATCTTTGTGAATGTGTGTGATTAATAATGCAGATTAATCATAGCAAACTGTCGTCCAGGAAACGCGATCTCGATGTTTCCACGGGGTTCATAATATCAGCTGTGATAAAATAGCTTTAATGCACCTTTATTTGTTCACATACTTTCATATTAAGCCGTCTGCCGCTTTCATCATCAAACCCACACACACACTGTTGCATCAGCTTATTAACAAACTCAAAACACAAATAACACGTGCTTCCTGTTTTGTTTTCAAAATAAAAGCACGTGTGCGATATTGACAACTGTACCATAAAAGATTAATATTAAAGCAGGCTGAGGATGTGCTGTCAGATTATAGTGTGTGGCACATAAATATGAAGAAGCTGAAGCCTCGTTTAGCATTAACTGACTCTCTGGAGCTGCTCTGTTTGTACAGTGACTGCTGTGCAGTGAGATCAATAACTAAGCTGACACTTTAAAGCCCAGATTATAGATTTTCCACTTGTCGCTAACTTTGACGCGCTGTTCCAAACCTTTACACCTCCAGCACACAAAAACAGTCGCTGCATTTGGATCATTAGAAATGGACCGACCATCAAACTTTTCTCCAGAAGTCGAGCTTGATGGTGTCGCCTTTGGAGCAGGTGTGTGTCTCTGTGTTAGGCCTGCGACAGGCTGGTGACCTGTTCGCTGTGGGCAGGAACGCTGATGTTTCAGGTCATGGCAGGCTTGATCCATGGTGGTTATTCCTGAGCATCCTAACAAACTTCCTCTCATGTGTGGGCGACAGTTTGCCAAAGTCTGGAAGAACCCCCAAAGTGTTGAAGCACCAGAATAACAGTTCTTTGAACTGATGATCTGGGAATCTGCAGTTGTTTAGAAATGGCTCCAAACAGACTCCAAAGAGTTTCTTGGACTTTCCCATCATTGTGAGTCCAATAAGGGCTGTCAAATAAATCCTTGTTATGCTACAAAGAGAAAAGTTAGCAGGCTTGGCCTTGTGGTCACCTTCATCCTGGAGGAGAGCGCTCCCATCAGGGTAGAAGATGACGCTGATCCTCTACCTGCAGGACTCCGTGATGCCAAGTTTTCCTTTAGTTGTTGTTCTCTCCCCAAGAATCTGTTTGCCGGCTTCAGGGAAAACCACGTGCTGGTAGCATCTTGTTTTGAAGGAAGCCGGATGCAGTTGACTGACAGCATGAAAAACAAAAGGCAGCACTCCAGAAACGCGCGTCAGATCGAGCGATGCCTGCAGGGAAGCGGCTGCGAGCAGCTCTGCTGCTGAGTGAGTACCGATTAAACCGATTTTTACTGACTGTCAGCAGAGCCTGAGATCTGTCAGGCAGAGGGGAGGGGGTTATGTGGCATTACTGCCCGTGTGAGTGTGCGGAGATCGCTCCGAGGGCTGGATTGCGTCACTCGATGTGATTCCTCTCACATTGAGCGTGTGTAACTTTATCAGTAATCTGTAGTAAGTAATCTGATCTGTTTTACAACCCGCGGTGAGGTTCATTACAGCTGTTTCCTCGTCTGGAAGCGCTGCAGTCGTTTCTGTGGCAGAATTCATCCTCGCGTCTGAAAGTGGGTTTTTTTTTTCCCTGTCTGATTACAGGAAGTTTGTTTGGCTCAGATTTTAGTGTCAGTTTGGCTTAAAGGTACACACGCGCACATGCGCGCGCGCCCACACACACACACACACACACACACGTGGACTTGTTTGACAACACACACACATGTACCGCTCTCATCACGAGCCCATCACGAGTTCTACGAGGATAGGCCACGCCCCCACACGGTCCCGCTCTCAGCTGATACGTCAGTGATTCAAAAAGGAAATAAAGGAAACTGAGGTTATTACTGTGCACACGTGTCATCAGTCATTCCTGTCATTGTGATCCGGTGAGCTCCTCTGCGGGACTCTGGTGTGGGAGCACGCCTCAGTGAAACTATATCAAAACCTGCAGTCAGTTATGTGTAACTGCCCCACCTGAACACCTTATCGCCCGGGTGTAGCTGCATGTAAGATTTATTTTATCACAGCTGTAAACTGATTATGACATTTTTGTGTTTCCAGGTGTGTTTGTGCGAGTTTTGAGCGGACTGGAAGTAACGTGCACCGTCTCCCACGATGGTGGCAGGACTACCTACAAGCTCCTGGGCGTGTTCTGCGATCAGAATGCAAAGAAACCGCTCTTCTCCTGGTTTAACCAGACCGTGAGTGAACAGCCTGAATTCATGTTCCCACCTCGCAGCACTAAAATCATCACCATCATTTACAGAGGGCTTTGTTTCATTTATATATTTGTGCGTTTATTTGGGGGCTTTGTTGTTGTCGGCTTCAGAAACACGTCCTCGCAAACCACCGGGACCACATGGAGCTGGTGACGAGCAGCAGCTTCAACGCTCTGACCACAACAGGCTGCATCGAACACCTCCTGTGTGAGGGACACTTCACCTCAGAGGTACACGCCTCAAAATATGAGGAGGACTTTATTGCAGACCGGAGCAGAAATCTCTGAAGGTTCTAGTTTAAATTGTGTCGGAGAGGCTCCGTTTACTTTGCAGGGAAAAATATTCAGAAGTGCTTAAAGATAAAAATACTAAAACATGAAGATCAGCCTGCTGACCTTCAGACGACGTTAGATTGTAATAACTGTCTCTTTGTTTCTGTGCAGGGGAAACCTCTGGACTACTCGGCCAACTGCACCAGTGAGTGTCGCTTCACACTGTGTCAGGTTTTTGTTGTCAAGCTTGAAATAAATTGTGTATTTCTCACCTTCTTACAGCCACCTGCCCTCCAGAAGCTGGAGACAAAGGCGAGACACAAAGACATCATTGTTCACACGATTCACAATCTTTGGGTCACTAAAAGATGAAGCTGTTGACATTAAATTGGCTCTGCTTTGGTTTCAGGGACACTTGGTTACTCCATCGCTGCCGTCGTCGTCGTTCTCCTGATGCTGGCAGTTATTGTGGGTTTCCTCTGCTGCAAAAATGCAAATCTCAGGTATAGTCAGTCATAAAGTCCCATGCTTGGCCCTCATCTGACACAGTGTAGCTAATGCTCTGTTGGCACTGGCAGGAAATGCGATGTGGAAGAGTCTACACTTTTGTGAAGAGTGGAAACCAGAGAGCAGAAAATGTGGAGACTGCACATGCACGCACAGCGCCACCTTAGAGTGCGTGTTCATGTTTCTGTAGTGTTCCGTGTGCAGCAGCAGTGACGTGCCCGCGCTGGACTTCCTACAGCATCGCTTTGTTGTTGCGTTGCTGTTTTTGTGGGTCCTGTTTTTGTTCTGCAGTTAATGAAAGCACGATGACGCACATGTGACTGAGAACTTCTTCAAATGCGACCTTTTATCAGCATTACTTTGTTCCTGTTTGCCAAATCTGACCCTCAGTATTTGTGACTCCACCTGCCCGTTAGCTGTGATCAGTGCACAGGTGAATCTCGGGGCTGTGGAAGCTCTCAGACTCTGCTGTACCAGTGAGTACACTTTGAGGGCCCAACAGCATTAATAAATTAATGATAACCCCCCCAATATTGGTGTAAATGATGTAAACCAGCTGTGGAAGCTCGGAGACTCGTAATGCTGCACCAGCGAGTGCCCTTTCAGTGTCCTGTAGCATTACAGCACATTAAATATATATGAATATAAGCTATAGGACTATAAATATGACTATAAATAACTCATTATCTATATGCTGCTAATATTTTTATACCAATGAAATGCATTGTTTATATTTACATACATTAATATATTCTTGTTACTGTGTAACGTATACAGATGTTTGGGTCTGATGTCATTGTGTCCTCCTGTCCTGAATTTTCCAGTTTCTGTTGCATGATTTGTTTCCAGCCATTAAAAGCTTCTGCTCAGGATCATGAGTTGATTTTATTTTTGTCTTGGGTAACGGGCGCAGGCTGTTTTTCATCTGGGGGTTTCTTTCTTTCTTTCTTCCTTTAAAAAAAAAATAATAATCTGGTGATATTTACTCGACCAATTAAAGCCGTCGACGCAGGTGGCGTGAAAATGACAGGAAATGAGTCACGAGGCTCTTCTAGCTGCCAAAGTCCTCACTGCAACCCAACACTGCGACACCCCCCCGTACCTGCACACAGATAAGGATCAGAGCTATTCTGATGAGGTGGATGGGGGGTTTTGCAGAAGCTGCAGAGGATGGGGTGTAAAGAGTAAATTGTTCTTTTTAAATTCCTGATGCTGATGCTGCAGACGGACATGCGACTCAAACGTGTTCCTTAAAAGTTTTACTGCAAGTGCATAACGGGAAAGATGAGATACGGGGGGGGGGGCTTTTCTCATTTTTTTTTTTACTTGTGGGGATTTCCCCTTAATGAGGCAAACGTTCAACTGTTACTTTTACGCAGTATTCTATCTCGCCGTAACTTTACCTTCACTGATGTCTGTGATATTGTAACAACTGTAACACTGTGATGTAATTTGAGTTTTACTTTCTGTAAGGTTACTACAGGTCAGAGCAGCTTATGTAATGGTGTTACTTTCTATTACTACACATAAAAAAAAGAAGAGCCAAAACACTAATGTGGTGTGACCAGTTTCAGCCAATGAGAACAAAGAAGGGGCATCCTGAAACTCGCTGAGGTAAGTAGGCCAGGCACGGATGGTAACAGCTTTCCTGCTGCTGGGTGCGTCTTGTGGTCTTTATTTAGTGTTTTCCTCATTTTGTTCTGCCTGATTCTGCTTTAGATTTATGATTACAGAAAAACTACTTCAAATAAAGACACCGTAATCTTTTTAGTACTTACACGACTATTGCTGCCTCTGCAAACCCCACCCTACCACCACAGCACTGATGCTGATGTCACCTAAATTATTATGAAGGTTATACATCCACTTCCACATTTTATTACAAAGGTAAAAAAATAATCTCATGGTACACAAACTGACAGCCCAGGACGTGCTGGATCGACTGCAGCTCTCAGCTCTGGAAAGCCCCCAAGTTCCCTTGAGAGAGTGAGGCGAGGGGGGGGGGCGTCCAGTCTTTCACAAGAAGGCTGCAGGTCATTTAAAACGTGAGAAGACTGGGAAGATGTTTTCAAGTGAGTAAAGAAATGCATCTGATTTCCTTTTCTTGCATGTTTTCCTCCCTTTAAATGTGTCTGCACAGATTTCCCTCAGTCTTGTTCAGTTTTTGTTTATTGCTACTTGTTCTTTTGTATTTGCTTTGCTTGCTGGAGTGAGCATTTAAAGCTCAGCCATATACCATATATCATTCAGCTGCCGGTGCTCTGCATCCTCCCTTCAGCTCTCCACCTCATGATGTGATTATTATCTGTCACACTGGAATGTAGTTTGAGCTTTTCTTTCTTCTTCCATGTGAGCTACGTGTGCAGTCGCAGCTTGTGTAAAACTGTCGTCACTGGTGTCAGACTTCGTATGGGACTACACAGCACATCCAGACAGTGTTGCACATTTTCATTAGCTTCAGTTCATCAAGGTAGAGCCCATCCCAGCTGTCATAGGCCGAGAGCATGTTTCAGAATAATTAAAAATGTGTATAATGAGATGAATAATGGCTTAAACCAGCATTGTTTAAGTGCTACCAGCCTGCAGGTGTTACTGAGTTTGTGAACATAAAGATGAAATTTTCAGTGTTTCATTAGAAAAACACGTTTTTGTTCTCAGGTAAGTTAAAGCAACATCTCCCACAGCGGAGACAAAACCACATAGAGCATCCAGAACATTCCCAAATTCACGGACATATCCAAGTTGCAGTTTTCCTGGATCACTGCAGACGTGAGTAAGCAACACAGCGTCTTAATCTGATGTCTTCATTTTCTGTTTCCCATCACAGCAGCGCTGTCATCACACACTAAAGCTTCAGTTTGATTTACGTTCATGTGTCGGGATCTGAGTTTTAGCAGAATTCATTTTGGGACGATCTGATTTTTAAATGTGTTTTTCTGACTTCAGAACCATGTGCTCGCAAATCACCTGGGCCAACTGCAGCAGGTGGTGGTGAGTCGCAGCTTCGACAGTCTCGTCACCTCAACCTGCCTCCAAAGCGTTGCCTGTGAGGGACATGTCATCCTAGGGGCATAATAAAGATCCTGAGGAATGTCTTTCAGCAGTTTACTTCAGAGCATGTTCATACGTGCTCTGAAGTACTCAAGTGCAAATACGAAGGCAGAAAACTGAGACTGCTGCTGCCTTCAGGCGACACGTTGTTGTAACAATAGTCTCTATTTATTCTCCATATAGAGGACAGTCCAAGATTACTCAATCAACTGCACCAGTAAGCCCCCCCCCCACACCCATTCTGAGTATTTTGTGCTGCACTTCATCTTCTGTCAAGTTTTTCTCATCGTTTTATAAGTAAAATATGATTTTCTTGTGTTGTTTTGCAGCCGCGTGCCCCCCAAAGGCTCCAGATGATGATGAAGGTACATGAAAATCATAACGTGCATTACCCCTGATCTCTGTCTCATACTGCAAAAGAAACGCTTAAGATGCTGGAGCATGCACAGTGCTGTTTACCTGGAGCAAAAAGGCATCACTTCAATCATCGGATATAAACCGGAAATTTCTAAAGGAATTACAGATTTAAATGAATGCATCAATTAATGCAGTCCTTTGAACAAACTTTAGACTCTCTGACGTCAAATTAAGTGTTTTCAGTTTGTCGATCATAAAAGTGTCAAACTGTTTCCAGGGAAGTTCCTCTCCGTTGCTATCCTGGTTATACTGGCATTCCTGGTGCTGGCAGGCCTCACGGTGTACTTCCTGCACTCCAGAAGGTTTCATTCTAATTATGTCAGCATATAAACGCATCACCTTCATCCGGCATGTTCTAAATAATGTTCTCTCGTCGCTGAAGAATTCAGAAGAATGTCCAAATACCAGCTGCCGTGCAGAGGAGAAACCCAGAGAGCAGATGAGAATCTGAGCGTCACGCTGCTGCATCGTCTCATCTGCAGTATTTTAGTAGCTCCCACTGTATTATTCATGTATTTTTGCTTTTCTGTATGCTGTCAGGCAGTTACAGAATACCAGAATTTAAGGTCGCTCTCAGGACCCCCAATATTATTGCTGAGGATGCTAGGAGCCCTCTACACTGTCTCATTATAAATACATTACTCAGGTGCAATAATAGAGAATGTGTTCACCAGGTCAGTGGCTCAGAGGTGCAATAGCCTGCAAAAAAGCCATATTAATTACTTTATAAGCTGCTGTGCGAATGCTGGCATACTGTGTGAGCGCGTGGGATAATTTATTAGTAGATTTAAATCTGTATCAGAAGGAAATTTGCACTGAAAGCTTTAAAACAAACGTAGCGGCGTAAAAGCTGTGCGGCTCCTCCGACTGAGAGGAATCCAATTTAAAGATGTAGCACTTTATCTGCAGATGCAGTTGTGTAGTTGCTGGGAATCACTGTGTCACAGTGAATATGACAAGTGACGCATGTATTTAATCCTGTTGTGTCAGCTCTGTGTGGTTTCATTTTGTTAAAGGCTATTAAAAGCTTCTGATGAGAATTCTGGGGGAGTTTGTCATTGTAACACATCATGCATGCAGGTTTCATTGGGAGAACTGAAACTTTTGGATAGGAGGCAGTGTGTTTGTCTCAGCCAGCGGGAGCTGAGCTGGGATGTGCCACAAACAGGATGCAGCTCATCGTCTGCTTCCCAGGCTGTAAATCACCTGTGGCATGAACACAGGGGCATCCCGTAGAGTCTGGCATCAGGACGCACTTTGTAAGTGTATTTGCTTTGAAGTTTGTGTTTCTTAAGCCGTTACTGAACCCTTTTGGTTGTGTTGAGGAGCACATTATCCTGCACTGCTGCTGCCTTTGGGAATGGGGGTTTGGTCCTGGTGGGTGCTGCATGTAAAAGCTGCAGGAAAGTCAAACAGTGGGACAACAAACCTTTCAAAGTGACTCTGTCATTTACTGTCAGTGTCCAGACTCGTGGGCCACGCTGAGGTTTCTCACACCACCACAGAAATCATTCAATTGACTTAATCCATTTCCTCTGGTAAGTTTGACCCGGCACTTTCCCTTCTGTCACCAAGCATCTGGGTGCATTACTGGGGGCCAGAGCAGAGCAGGACTCTACTTTGAATCTATCTCATGTGAAAGCATTTTGTGAATTTAGCATCTTTTATTTCATCACTCAAACTCTTTCTGATCCTGAGCCTCGCTTCACTCTTAGCTCGTTTCCAACTATATCCGGTCATAAATGCATTTAATATTCTTTCTCTGTCGCAGTGACACCAACGAGATGGAGGTTTTATTAGATTTATCGGTAGATTATTAGATTACATTGGTTGCTCTCACAGGTGGAAACCACCAGGTGGCAGCATCCGCCTTCCTTATGCACGAAATACACTTCAAGTTGTTGTCCAATAGAATTGAATTTGATGCTTGTTTACACAGTGTTAATAACAATTGCTGATAAAATGTTCATTTCCTTTATTATCTACTATTATCTACTATCATGTACTATCATGTACTGCACCACTGTGACCTCTGAGAGGAAATGCCTTTGGCGTTACTCCCTCTTGCATCATACGTGTGCTTTCACAATAAAAGCACACAGCGCGCTTAAATGAAACAAAACTAAGCACTTTATTCAAATATGACAGGAGAAATAATAAAGTAGGCTGAAGCTGAGTGACTTCAGAGCCAAACAAACGCTTAAGTGTTCAGGGGGAGGGACGGGGTGTGTGTGTGTGTTGTTGGTGGGGTGAGAGTGCGCAGGCGCGCTCAGTCACAGCGGTGACGCCGGGCTCGGAGGCTGCAGGTCGGTTACGCACAGCGAGGAAATATGGGGCTATTATTAGGAAAAGCCGGTGGAAACATGTACCCTGCAGTGGCGCTTTTGTGTGAGTAATCTGTGAGTAATTGTGTTGTTATTTGGAAACAAAGCGTGAATGAAAACCCCACGAAAAAAACTTTTGGTGGGTTTGTTGCGTCACTCGTGCGCGCTTTAAATCACAGCTGGAAGCATCTGTTCACTTGTGTCTGTCGCGCGTCTTTGTGGTCATTTTTGCAGTATTCTGTATTTCCAACAGAATCAATATTTCCTTATTTGTCACAAGTTTGGGGCAATCGGGGAAGTTTGTTTGTTTCCCCTCGGTGTGACGCAATCCAAAAGTGGGGAATCCCTGAAAAGGCGGGGGTCGGGGCTAACCCCTTTCAGCGCCATGTCTTTAGCACTTTCACTCCTGACTCCTGAGCAGGTGTCGTTCCTGCTTATATACATATAAATGCTTGAATCTGAGTTCATTACTGTGCATCAGCGACCCCAATCTGCGTTATTGTTGCCGCTGTGATCACGTGACCCACTTCGTCAGGGACCCCCCAGCATGTCCGGATCTATTTATGGCTCCCAATGAAACCCAAACATGAATTTAAGAAAAATGGAACACATGAGGCACAACGACCAAAGACAAACTTTAGTTTTAAGCTGCAAAGAATGTCATCGATTTCAAACCTGTGACCTGCATAGTGTTAAACCCCCCCCCCCAAGAAAAAAAAAAGTTAGTTATATATCTAAATGTCAGACCGCGTCTCAGCATGGACCTTTCCTGCATTGTTCGCAGCACTGTCTGGGAATGTTAAGATCAGACCTCCGGGGTTTCACATCAAATTCATATAAAATACTTGGAGAAATATCTAAATATGCACAATTGTATTTTTCACTAATTTCAAATTGTGTTTTGTTTCCAGGCTTTTGCATCACACTTTGCAGTGGACACAACATGATGTGCACCATCACTCAGGACAATGGGCAGACTACATACACCATCCCGGAGCTGCCCCACGCTCTGAAGGGTTCCAGCTGCGTTTCTTCGTGGTCAAATGAATCCGTAAGTGCAATAACCCAGAGCAGGCTGGCGGGTGTTTGTGATGGTGGTAGTTACCACTTAAAAGAATAGCCTATTAAAAGGCTTCATTTCATTTTATTACGTGTGTTTGGAAGCAAAACCACCAGCTCAGCTTTCAGATATGATAGATCAGTGTGTGTGCAGTGACACGACAGCTTACATTCAGCTCCATTATCTGTGCAGTGACAGCGTGTTTTGATAGAAAGTGGCTGATTTAGTTTCTGTTGAGTGATGAACTGATTTATTCATTTTAATTTGCTGACTTTAGGATATTGTCATTGCAAACCACCATGGCCAGTTCTTGCCACCAGTGATGAGTAGCAGCTTTAGCACGCTCGTCTCCTCCAAATGCATCGGAAATGTTACTTTCAGTGGCACCTGCACGCACCAGGTATGTGCATGGCAGCATTATTACCCTATCACACTGACCACGTCATTAAAGGAACTCTTAGAAATGCAGATAAGTGAGGGAAGAGATTCTCTGTCATGTTTAGCACAGATTTAGTTTACTGTGGAAATCTCATCAGAAGCACTTATATGAAAATAAAGGTACTAAACCATGAAAATATGTTCTGTCTGTTGACGTCCAGACATTTAATCCTAATCAGTGTGTCTGTCTCCTCACAGGGCATGGCGCGGGATTACACAGCCATCTGCAGCAGTGAGCATCACCGTCACACTCTGCTGCTTCTTTCAGATATATTTTGCTCACCCTGTGTTAGGATTTCCTTGTTGTTTTATGAGTATAATGTGAATTTCTGATGTTCTCTTGCAGCCAGCTGCGCTCCAGAAGCTCTGACTGAAGACAAAGGTAGGCGTCATGGATGCACACAGGATGCACGTGCTGCACCCGCTGTATTCATTCATGACTTAGCTTACAGCATTTATCGATGAGGTTATTAGGAATGTGGTGCAACTGCATGTTGAACGAGTGCATCCAGATTGTTGAAGAATGGGTGTGAGCCTGTTTTTGTAGCTTTGGACAAACTGTGTAAACTTTGGGATGAAATGATTCCTTTTCAGGAAATTTGTGGATCTGTGCCGTCGCTGTCCCCATTTTCCTCCTGCTGCTGGCCTTCCTTCTCGGATTCCTGTGTTACAAATATAAAACCTGGAGGTATCTACGTTACTGTACAAATGATATAAAATGACATGCTTTGCCTTCATCTGACATGTTCTAACTAATGCTGTGTTGTCATTGTCAGGAAGTGCAGCTGCAGCCAGACTGGAGGCTTCTACACTGCTGTGAAGTTTCAGTCAAGTCCTCAAAAAGCTGATGTGGAGAGAGGAAATGAAGCAGCTTAGGGCAGTTTCTGCTATGTGTATATCCATGCTTTCTGCCTCCTTTACCTGCAATATTTTAGTAGCAGTAAGAATATATTATCTTTGTAGGTTTGCTTTTCAGTTTTTGGGGTAAGACAGTTACAGAATGAAATACATGTGATGGGATATCAGACTTGAGGTGCTAAACTCTACTTAGGACTGCCTCCTTCCAACCTGTGGCCTCATATATGATCTTTAATCAGTCATTAAGACGTTCCTGTTTGACAAAGCTGACCGTCAGCTTCCTGTTCCAGTCCCAGCGTTGGTTAGAGTTCACGTTAGCTGTGATTGGTGCACAGGGGAATAGTTCTGCAGGCTGTGGAAGCTCTCAGATTCTCTGCTGCACCAGTGAGTGCACTTTGAGGACCCAGTAGCAATAACAGTAGCCCCCCACCCCCACCCCTCTATATTGGTGTTAATGATGTATACCAGCTGTGGAAGCTCAGATACTCATAATGCAGCACCAGGGAGTGCCCTTTCAGTGTCCTGGAGCATTACAGCAGATAAGATATAAATATATATTTATATAACACTATAAATATTATTATATATAACTTATTATGTATTATAATTTATATTATAAATGTTTATTAATTACAGTTATATGTGTATCGTTATTATTAAATAACAATTTATATTTTGAATATAAATTATGAATACCCTGCTTATGGTTGGGGTGCAATAATGTGTCCTTGTAATTAAGTGCAGTCACTGTGAGTCACTGTTTGCCTTATCAAACTCCCCCAAATCGTTTTTCTTCTGCTTTCTGTTATGATTTGTTTTGTTTTTTTAATGAATTAAAAACTTCTAATTATAATCATGAATCATATTTGTTTTTATTTCCACAGTTTCATTTGAATTTTTAGAGGAAGAGACAAACCAAAACAATGGAGGCTGTACATTGCAGCTGTTTAGAATAAAATCATTCCCAGTAGCAATAACAGTAGCCCCCCCCCCTTTCTATATTGCCAAGCCAAGCCAAATTTATTTATAAAGAACTTTAAAAATAGTAACCACTGACCAAAGTACTGTACATAAAACATCAGGACAAGAGAAGATAAAATTTAAAAGGTAATTAAAATAAATAAAATTTGCACAGTTAAAATAAAGAAAACTAACAATAAAATACCTAGTTAATCCTAAAAAATAAATACATAAATAAAATTAAAAA
>VUQK01026669.1:8373-24237 GCA_015106715.1 Bujurquina vittata
GAAAAGAGAAAAGTTTTGTAAATTTTTTTACAAAATTTAAAAAAAAAAAAAAAAAAAAACAGTGTTCCTTTAAGATATTTATTTCTTTTACCGTTGGGGAAAAACAAAAACAAAGAGCGTCATCTATGAATATTAGTCATTGGTGTTCGTGAGATAATTCATTTGATTACCGTGGAAGGATTTCTGTTTTTCTAACATAACGAATTTTAGATATACACTGCTCAAAAAATTAAAGACGCACTTTGAAAACACTGCAGATCTCAATGGGGGAAAAAAACCCCTGCTGGATATCTGTACTTGATATGGACTGGGCAGTGTGTTAGGAATGAAAGGACGCCACATTATTTGATAGAAATGAAAATTATCGACCTACAGAGGCTAAATTCAAAGATGCCCTGAAAAATCCTTACACTACTTGGGCATTGTAGTGCACCAGGAGGAACCCAGGACCCACTGCAGTGGGGTCTGACAGTGGGTCCAGGGATTTCATCCTGATACCTAAAGGCAGTCATGGTGCCGTTGCCTAGCCTGTAGAGGTCTGTGTGCCCCTCCATGGATATGCCTCCCCAGACCATTACTGACCCACCACCAAACCTGGTCATCCATAACAATGCTACAGGAAGTGGAATTCTCCACGGCTTCTCCAGACCCTTTCATGTCTGTCACATGTACTCAGGGTGAAACTGCTCTAATCTGTGAAAAACACAGGGTGCCACCGGTGGAGCTGCCAATTCTGGTATTCTATGGCAAATGATAGTCGGGCTCTACGGTACCGGGCACAGATACTCATACTGTAGATGATGTTGGGCCTTCAGGCCACCCTCATGAAGTCTGCTTCTGATTGGTTGGTCATAGACATTCACAGCAGTGGCTGCTGGAGGTAATTTTGTAGCTCTGCAGTGCTCATCCTGTTCCCTCTAGCACAAAGGAGCAGATACCAGTCCTGCTGATGGGTTAAGGACCCCGTAGAGCAACTGCCTGTCTCCTGGAATCTCCTCCATGCTCAGACTGTGCTGGGAGACACAGCAAACCTTCTGGCAATGGCACGTATGGATGTGCCATCCTGGAGGAGTCGGTCTATCTGTGCAACCTGGCCTCATGACACCACTAGTGACACGGACCCTAAACAAATGCAACAAAAACAAAGATGAGGAGGGAAAATGTCAGTGGCCCCCACCTGTAAAACCATTCCTGTTGTGGAGGTTGTCTCATTGTTGCCCCTCTAGTGCACCTGTTGATAAGATAAGATAAAAGTTTAATGATCGTACGACGGGGAAACTTGCGTGTTATTAACGCCAAAGCAGCTGAAACTGATTAACACCCCCCTCTGCTACTTACTGACCAGATTAACATCCCAGAAGTTTCACTGATTTGATGCTGAACTCCGATTAAAAAATTGTTCCTTTAATTTTTTTTTTGAGCAGTGCAAATTTAAACAAGTCCATATAAAATAGAACCGAGCAAAACTGCAGCATCTCACCTTTTATTAATTTTAATCAAAATTGGGAAATTTGGCAGGCCATTGAAATATTCCATTCAAATTAAGACCTAACCAAAATTCCCAATGTAGTTTTCAGGCACTATGAGATATTGAAACATTCAGTGCAAACAATTCTCTGGCCATATGTGATTGACAGGCTTTTAAAAAGATGACTATGAGCCATGTGCCAATAAGCGCTCTGTATTTAAACTTAATAGCGTATGGAACCACAACATAAATAAATGAGCAGCCTCAGTGCAGTAATAATGTTGCTTTTAAACAGACATTAAACACATTAATACCCACCAGCACAGCACGTCTCCAAAGGATCCTTTTCCTTTTTCCTTCCATTTGTTTCTATTTGTGTCAGTTTCTTGTCACCAGTCACATTTTTCTGTGTTTGTCCCAGACCCTATCATTTGCTTACTGTGACCTTGGAGAATGTTAAAGGCACAGATTCAAATGTGGATTTCTTTTAAGCCTGTATTACTTTAAGTCAGGGGGGAAAAAACCCCAAGAACGTATTAGAGAGTTGTAATGGTGTCAGAATGCCTTTGAAGACCATAATATGCTTTCTGTCTTTTTTCTACAACATATTGAAGTGTGCATAATATAGCAGATGCTCAAACATGATGGTATTAAAACAACATCTAAGCTACTGCACGTAAATATTGTGAGTGGTCAGTCGTGAGGGTTATGGATTTATTTTGCAGTATTTTGTGATGCATTTTAGTTACAGTACCAGTCAAATGTTTGGACACGTTCACTCGTATGAATGAGTGAACCTGACTAATAATATATATGTAAAGATGAACAGATCATGTAGTTTTCCTAGCTAGCAAAACACTAGAAATGTGAGTGCAGTCATGTGAAACAGACTTTTATGGAGTCGTGTGCAAAATGAAGTACTGTGCATGTCACGATTCAATAGCTTGTCAAATCACTTGATCATTGTCTGAATGTTTAACATGCATCAATCTCTTACGTGTTTGTGGAGGATTTTTAGTTCACCCTTCTTTGCAGTGTTGATTCAGTCCATTGATTTTTGTGGGCATTCGTTTATGCACAGCTCTCTGAAGGTCCCACCACGTCATTCCAGTCGGGCTGAGGTCTGGACTTTGATTCAGCAACATCCCGATTCTTCTCTGTTGTAGATTTGCTGCTGTCCTGTTGCATCACTCAATTTTGTCCAGGCTTTAGATGTTAAACCAGCTGTCTTACTTTTGACTCTAGAATACTTTGGTCCATAAGAAGATTTCATGGTTGACTCAGTGACTGTCCAGGTCCTGTGGCTGCAGAACAAACCCAAATCACAAAGTCTAAGTGTCAGAGTCGAACTTTGAAACCAGCTGCTTAAAGTGCTGCTTTCCCACCATGTAACTGCCTCAGTAATCTCCATCCACTCCTTGCTCTTCCTGTCACATGGGGTACAGCTAGCGAGTATCCAGGGACATGGTGGAGTTATTTGTTTACTTTGGGTTGCACGTCACCAGCTGCCAGTATCTCCTCCTTCATGTTTTTTGCCTCAAGTGGTGAAATGCGTTTGTTGTTTCAACTGCAGGATCTGCTTTACGTGCAACTGTTGTTTGCTTTGTTGTGGAGGTTGTTGAAGTAGTTCTCTTTTTAGGTGCTAAATTGCCTCCCAGACATGCCTAGACTTGCCTTATTGTTGCACACTAGGGGACATAAACCCATGGCGTTGCTATAGTAATGCTATTGCGATATGACATATATTTACTGGTATTATTGTGGGCAGTATAATATACCACAGCCCTACCTGGGAACGTTGTGGCATTTGGTTAGCACACAGCTGAATGCTCCAGACCAGCAAAGTGCCAAAGCTTCTGCTCCTATTGAGGCGGTCACACTTGCTGATGCAGTTTTTTCCAAAAAGATCTCAGAAAATATTAAACACGAATGTCTCCATGGTTTTTGTGTCTATGCGACTTGCAGCTTGTTTCATTCTGTGTTTGAAGGCGTCAGGAGACATTCTGTCTCCAACAATATGAAGTAGGATGATTGTGACGTTGTAATAGGCCGCATTAAAGACTTCGTGGGGTCTCGGCCCGCACCATCAGACCTGTACTTAATGGCTTCAGTTGTTACAGCTGTTTCTAGCTGCTGTTAGTAGGGGTTAATGCTGGAGACTAGTATAGATAGTGACTATCTGGATACAGGTAACAGTAAATACCCGGGACCCACTAACAAAAATGTTGAATAAAAGTCAGTGAATTTGTGTATTTATTTATTGAGCCAGTTTGCCCATAAAAAAAGATACTAGCTTGCATTTTATGTCTTATATCCTATATTATTACAGAGCCCACTGATTCTGTCATCTCTTTTAGGGCCATTCGTTAATGTTAGCCACTTTAAGCTGCTGTACACACCGGACCTATTATTACTGTAGCATCACAACCCCTCAGCATACAGCAGGAAAATATATATTCTTTCCAAAGCTATAGTCTTGCCTTATTCAAACAAGGTAACAGAGGCGAGTAAAGAACTTTAACGCTGTTCTTACGTGGCTTTTCGTTACCCATTAACAGAACTAGGCTAGCTGTTACCCACTTCTATTAAGCCTTAATGGTGATGTTACTGGCTGCTGCTTGATATTGCAGTAAACTGACATATAACCTCATATGGCTCTTGGCAATAAAGTGTATTTCCTAAAATATCAAACTATTCCTTTAAGTCTGTGTGTATTGTATGTTTTCATCTGATTACATCATTTGGGGACAATGAAATTAAGTGATACTTGAAAGAACTTGCACCCTATTAAATATTAAAAACTGACGTGATTGAAAGTGATTGTGTACATGAGCAGTGTTTATTTAGCTGACAGTACAATGCTTCTGGCTTTGTTACCTGACTGTGCCGATATGCTGACTTGCAGGTGAAGTTTTTGACTACCTCGTGTCTCACGGGAGAATGAAGGAAGTTGAAGCAAGAGCCAAATTTCGACAAGTATGAATATTTTGCCTTTTGATGCCCACTTTAAAGCACTCGTTCCATTTTCTTGTCAGTGCTTCAAGGGTGTCTGTCTCCTCATGTTCACAGATTGTTTCCGCTGTCCACTACTGCCACACGAAGAACATTGTCCACAGAGATTTGAAGGTGAGGAGGCTCGGAGGAATGTCTTGGACAGCTTTCAGAGATGGGGGATTAAGGCTAGTCTAGGACTAGAAATTTTCTTTCACTGACAGATTACCATGAACTGAAAGTTATAATCTTGGAGTAGTCTTAATCTGCGTCAGTGAAAAGGGATCTGTAGCTTCTTAATCACAGTGATGAGTGAAGAGGGTGGGTTTTTTTTGGTTTGTTTTTTAAGAAACAGGAGGGTAGGAGGAAGCCAGAGCCTAAGTGCACAGTGGCACAGTGGGCACGATGGCATATTTATAGTATGAGTCATATCCAGTATCTGTGTTGTTGGATAGCACACAAGTATGACTCCCCTCTCCCCATCTACCCCCTTTGCACTTTTATTCATTACAACTCCTCCTCCTCCTATATTCTAATTCTAATCTCTCTTCTCCCCCATCCAACTTTTTTGTTTTCCCTCCCTCCTTCAATCCTGCTGTCCATCCGTGCTTCCTCCTCTGCATCAATGGATGTACGAGACAGGCGGAGAACCTTCTGCTGGATGCCGATGCCAACATCAAGATTGCTGACTTCGGCTTCAGCAATGAGTTCACCCTGGGCAACAAGCTGGACACGTTCTGTGGCTCACCGCCCTATGCTGCACCTGAGCTTTTCCAGGGAAAGAAATATGATGGACCCGAGGTAGATGTCTGGAGTCTGGGAGTCATCCTCTACACGCTGGTCAGCGGCTCACTGCCCTTTGATGGGCAGAACCTGAAGGCAAGTGAAGGCTAGAGGGAACAATCTGTCTGTTTATCTAAGGATACTATTGTAGCAGTAATAGGTTTGCATGCATCAAGAAGCCACAACATTAAAACTGCTGATAAAGTGAATAACATTGACCATCTGCCTACAATGCAATGTTCAGCCAGGAAATCTTGGCTCACTGAATTCATGTGAATGTAACTTTGACAAGTACCACCCCTGTGGGAGGTACAAATAGGTTTATTTTCAGACCAAAAAGGCCCCCCTTCCCTTTCAATGTGTTAATTTCTTTCCTAAAGCAAGACAGAACACCTCACCATACATGAAACATTGTTCAGAAAGAGGTCAATAAGCTGCTGATTGAATGTCCGACCTCCTTAGATCTCCTTAGATCTCCCTTTAAACAAGAATCCACCAAATTCACCAAATAATCCGTGCATGCATATATATATATATATATATATATAGGAGTGCTGAGAAGATGGAAGCAGTGCTTTGAGGAGCTGATGAAAGAAGAAAATTTGAGAAAAGAGGACAGATAAAGAAAAACTAGTGAATCAGGAAGTGCAGAGAACTAGTAAAAGTGAGGGCAGCTATGAAGAGTGGAAAGCCAAATGACATACCTGTGGAGATATGGAGATGTCTAGGAGAGAGGGCAGTGGTCGTTTTGACCAGATTCTTTAACACAAGCTTGGAGGGTGAGTGGACGACTAAGGAATCGAAAAGAAATGTACTGGTACCAATTTTCAAGAACAAGGGTGATGTGCAGAGCTGTAGTAACTACAGAAGGATACAACTGATTGAGCCTCACTATGAAGCTATGGGAAAGAAGAGAGGCAGCGATCGGAGAGCAGAAATATGGCTTCATGCTAAGAAAGAGCACTACAGATTCGATGTTTGCTTTGAGAGTGTCGATGGATAGAGTGTTGAAGTATAGAGAAGGTCAGAAGGAGTTGCATTGTGTCTTTGTAGATCTAGAGAAAGCATATTATGGGGTATCAGGAGAGGAACTGTCGTATTATGTGGGGAGGTCAGGAGTAGCAGAGGAGTGTGTGAGGGTGGTGTAGGACATGTATAAGGTGTACGGTAGGAGTGACCGCTGGGTTCAAGGTGGGGGTGGGATTACAATAGGGATCTCCTCTGAGCCCCTTCTTGTTTGCAATGGTGATGGACAGGTTGACAGATGAGGTCAGGCAGGGACTCAGTGAACTATGATGTTTATAGATGACATTGTGATCTAGTGAGAGGGAGCAGGTAGAAGAGAGCCTGGAGAGGTGGAGGTATGCTCTGGAGGAAGAGAAATAAAAGTCAGTAAAAGCAAGATGGCATACGTGTGTATGAATGAGAGGATGATGGGTGGAAAGATCAAGATGCAAAGAGCCAAGGCAGTAACGGCAGATGAGTTTAAATACCTGAGGTCAACCATCCAAAGCAAAGGACGGTGCACAAGGGAGATGACGAAGAGAGTGTAGGCAGGTTGGAGCAGGTGGAGATGAATGTCAGGAGTGATTTGTGATGGAAGGATAGCAGCAAGAGTGAAAGGGACAGTTTACAAGGTGGCAGTGAGACCTGCTGTGATGTTTGGTTTGGAGATGGTGGCACTGAGAAAGGCTGGAGGTGGCAGAGTTGAAGATGCTTAGATTTTCATTGGGTGTGACCAGGATGGACAAAATGAGAAATGAGCACCCCAGACCGACAGCTCAGGTTGATCGATCTGAAGACAAGCAAGTCTGACATAGTCTGGACATAAGACGAGGAGAGATAGTGGACATATTGGACAAAGGATGTTGAATATGGAGCTGCCAGGCAGGAGGAAAAGAGGAAGACCACAGAGAAGGTTTATGGATGTATTGAAGGAGGATGAGGGGTTGGTGTGACAGAGGAGGATGCTTAGGGAAGCAGAGATGGAGAGATGAGATGGTAGCAGATGATCTGCTGTGGCGACTCCCAAAGGGAGAAAGCCAAAAGTAGAAAAAGAGGCTCCCTTTTATAAGATTAGGATTCACTGATGACACAAGTTATCTAAGAAGTAACTTAGCTTATTTTAATCTCAGGAACAGCGAGTGATTTCTGCTGCAGGCCTGTGTCTACCTTCACAGATGTAGTGGCATCCTGGTGTCTCAGTGTAGCACGTGGCATTTCCCAGAAAGTTGACTGTGATCATCTGCATGTACTGCAGCACTTTCAGTCTGAAGAATTCATTGGATAGTGACAAAATGTTTTCTGCATCCAGATAAAGAGAAGCAACTTTCTAGGCTTTTATTACCTGGATGGTTGAACACGATTAAGACATTATGCATTATGTGGCTTTCTGGCTGTGAATGTAATCCAGGACCATTGTCCCTTTACCAGTTTCCTAGTTTTACAATTCCAACTGCTTCAGGAAGAAGTTGCTTTATTTATTGCCCACCAGAATTAGTAAACATAAATAAATAATTTAGTCCCATACATAATATATATTAGATACATATAGATATTTGCTAGTTAACTTATAATTTGTATTTTTTAAAGACTATAAAGCAAACATTATTTATCATGTCCTAATATTAGTAACCACCTTAGCTGATTTTTTTTTCTGCTCTTCATCAATTTAGCAAAAATATTTGCAGAGTTCTGATAAAAATCTGCTTTTGGTTTTAGAAGCTCTGCAGCTCTTCGCTGTGTCCACTCGTCACTTACTGTTTTTTGCCCTTCTGTGCTCTGCAGTCATTAAACAGAGGCATTGCGTTCATCAGCATTTTCCTTTTCTCTGAAAATAGATGCCTGTTTTTTGTTTTTTCAAAAAATTAACATAGATGAGAATGGAGAGAATTAACCAAAAATATAAAACCAAAGTCATTTCTGGGATTTTTGCAAAGCAATAGAAGTTAGGCACTAAATCTGTCGTGGTCTGTGAGTTTGGTTATTCTCAGTCCTATATTCTCTATTGTTGTGATTGCTGTTAGAACATTTATGTTTTTGGTTCATTTTGATTAAAGTCTGCTTTTGATTTTCTGTGTATTTCTCTCAATAATGTAGTTAGTTCTTGATATTTTTGGAATCTTAGTTTCCATGTAGAGTCATAGGTTAGATTTAAGTCCTTGTCCTTCAGTTGATCCGACTGCCCCCTGTGTTCCCAGGATCTTGTTGTTTGTCCGGTGTTCCCTTCTTATGTTTCTTTTTGCTTCTTCATTAAATCCCGCCTGCTTTGAATTTGCATTTTGATCCTCTCTCACCAAATCTATCAGCTCAAAGGGTGAGATAGCTCCCATTACATTTCTTGGGTGTATGTTTTACTGCTTTTCAGTTATTTAATAATTTGTTCCAAAAAAAATACACCCAAATTTCCCCCATTTAAGAGGCCTAGAGTTGTCTAATTAATAGAGTAATAGGGATATCCATAAATAACAGGGAGACAAACCCGCTGTTGAGGCCACAGTTTTTACTCTACAGCCATCATTTTACCACAGATCAAAATGTGTCCTCTTTCAAACAGTGTCCTCTTCAGAGCCAACAGATGCACACTTTTTGATCTGTAGACATTTGAGTGAGAGGAGTGCAATCTAACTGCCCCATAGACATCCACAGGAGTTTTGGAGAAAAGTAGAAAAGACCTGTTGTTCTGTCTCTAGTGACCACATTTTTTAGCACTAACAACTCAAAAAACAAACAAAAGCCCCACACAGATCTGTAGAGTTGCTTTTTGGGGTGCTTATGGTTTGTAAATCAGGTGGATCCAAGTTGTGGTATGGATGTGTTTTTAAAATCCATCTCAGAGAAATTTTGACCGTTGGTTCGTCACTGACACAGGTATGAGCCACTGACAGCTGACCAGCTGATTCTTTCGAATATCATCATCTGAATGTTTGATTTAAATGCCTTCTGTGATTGGCTGATACTCGCCGTGCGTTCACATCAAAGGCTCGTCTTTCGCATAGACAGATAGTTGAATGTGATTACAGGCTCCTGCCTGAAGAGGATTTAAAGCTACAAATGAGCACTTTGTACGCAATTAATTCATTTAAACCAAAAGGTATTTACTGTAATGCTGCATGAATCAATGTTTTATTGCTTGTTAGCTGACATATGCAGCAATATCAACATATCTGAGCTGAGCAGATGTCAGACTATGATAGTTTAATGCATGTCATAAATATTGTAAATCCAGCAGTTATTAGTTATACAGAACAAGACTGAGTCCCAAATAACATATTAACATAGTAATTAGTACATTGAAATACGTTGTATCCAATATGACACCATTCCTAAACTATTTATAGCATATTTTATTGTATGCAAGTACAGAACCCTGGGTACCTGAGGGCCAGCCTCAATAACTCCCTTTTAAATTCTTAAAAATTGTCTTTAAAAATGTCTTAATTACAATGCATTTTTCATTGTTTGTGACATACCATCAGGCCTGGAGAACGAAAGAGTTGCAGCATTGCAAGTTTTCAGTCAGCATGCGGTTGTGCTCTGTGCTTAAGTTCAAATCCGCCTGGTCACCGCGAGGGTTATCTCTGCAGACTGGGTCCTGTGCAAATGCAGTGCTGTACATGTGTTCTGTATGTCCTGGGTAAGATCACGAAAATTGAACAATCTCACTTGCTCTGACATGATGTTAAAGCACGTGGCTGATGTAGCTACACTTTGCAGCTTTGTCATGGTGTGTGCTGGCAGCCTGGAAAGACTCCATTCAGGCAGTTTGTTCACGTAGAATATTTGACCTTTCAGGTTCACATCCAGATATCATGTACTGGGGTTGTTGTCACTCTGCTCTCCGTTTGTGTTCTGTAATGTTATACTGTGTGTAGTGGGACCTGCTACCTAAAAAATAAAAATAGTACTTTTAGCCAAAATTTAGCAGATGGCAATGAATGCTGCCCAAAGGGTGGGGACAAGTATGTATTTAACCCCTCTCAAAATGTGACTGCATCCCCACATGCAGTGAAGGAAGTGCAGGCTTTAAATTTCTATGTAGCGCATCTTGACCAGACTTGCGTAAGTGGATATATCATTAGTATTTCTTACACATTAATTATCTAATAAATGTGACAAAACAGGAAGTAATGACCTGGGCTGGACTCGCTTGATCTTGTTCCTCTTGTATGATACTGAATGTGTAACATGTGTTTGATGTGGCCAACAGGAGCTGAGGGAGCGCGTGCTGAGGGGAAAGTACCGCGTGCCCTTCTATATGTCCACAGACTGTGAAGGCATCCTTCGCCGATTCCTGGTGCTCAATCCCGCCAAACGCTGCACGCTCGAGGTGAGCATCGCAAACTCGACAGAACAGGCATCTTGTGAAATTCACACTCATCTGAAGCTCTTCTGTGATTCCGTTTCTACAGCAAGTCATGAAGGACAAGTGGATAAATTCAGGGTATGAGGGGGAAGAGCTGAAGCCCCACATAGAACCTGTTGAGGACTACAGTGATCCAAAACGCATAGGTGAGTCAGCTGACTGTCAGCCTGTCCACTGAACCTGAGGTCTGCGCAATGATGGTACAAGGTCACCAGTGTGGCTTTTCTTACCTTTCATTTTTGTTGCTTGTATTGCTCAGAGGTTATGGTCGGGATGGGCTTCACTCCAGAGGAAATCAAAGACTCTCTGCTTAATCAAAAATACAACGAGGTCACCGCTACCTACCTACTGCTTGGCCGCAAAGGCGATGTGAGTTCTACAGACGTTCTCTGTTGTTTATTCATGCATGTTAGAGGAAACACCACACTGGCATTGTCCTTATTGACCAGTTGTACATACAAAAATGCCTATTCCTGGCTTTACTAGTCTTAATGACTATTAGAAGCCACATTTACCTTTTTGACTCAGCTCTGGCCAATTTAGAATCTAAAATTAACTTTTAGACTGTGGGTTGAAGCTGGAGCACCTGGAAGTAATCCACACAGAAAATATCCAAATTGCACAAAACGGATCCGGACCAAGAACCTTTTTTCTGTGAGGAAACGGTGCAAGCCACTGCACCGCTTTGCCAGCCAGGTTGGTGGTGCAGAGGTTAGAACTGTATCAGCAGGACTTGGTATCATTTAATTTTTCTTCCTGCTATCCAAAACTCTTTCAAATGCATGACGATAAACCAGAGTTTGCGTCAGTGTTGAATTTTCCAAAAGTCCATAGAGGTTTGTGCATATAAATTACAAACTGCTTTGTGTTAGTGTGATGAAGTGAGTACTGTTACATCTCCACATGTCTTTAATATGCTTGTTGTTAAATACCATAAAGGCATGCAGCTCCTCTTCAAACACTCTGTCACACTTTCTAACATCATTCTATCCAATATCACCGGGATGCTGTAGGATGCCGGTGACGCCCGCACCGCTAGTAGCCTGTCCCTGGCAAGGGTACGACCCAGCCCCATCACCAACGGGACCAACAAGCACTCCGCGGCCACTGGCTCCTCCTCCTCCACCTCTTCTTCACATAGCAAGACTCAGCGTAGTGCCTCCACTTACCACAGGCAGCGACGACACAGCGACTTCTGTGAGTCTCTTCTCTGAACTCTTTCTGTATAAACTGTAATTGCTGCTTGCAGCCGGAGGGTTCTTCTGTTATGGGATAATGCAGCCTTGAGCAAGGTTTTCCAGCAAATTTGCAATTATTCAAATTATATGATTGGGGAGTCCCTGGTGTTTAGGGCTTTTTTTTTCCAGGTCTATCTGTGCGCTGTGATTTGCTGTGTGAATCAGCTCTGCTTTGCGTAACCCAGCCATTCTACAGAATATTCCTTATATGAATTTCTATGTGTCTGTGCTCTGCTGTCCTCCACAACAAAGGCGGGCCCTCCATGCCCGTCATGCACCCCAAACGGAGCCCGACCAGCACGGGTGACCGGGAGTTGCGGGAGGGTAGGATGCCTCCCCGCAAGGCCAGCTGCAGTGTGATGGGGAGCCGCAGCCTACCTCCCTCCAGCCCAATGGTTAGCAGTGCCAACAACCCCAACAAGTCTGAGATCCCAGACCGCCGCAAAGACATGACTGCCACCACGGTGAGTGACACGTTTCCTTTTCAAGAAGGGTTCAAAGATGGCCATCAACGCAAAAGGCACAGCCAGAAGAAGACTCCTAGCAGACTAACAGCTCTGACATAATTAGCTTCACATAACGGCCTCTCAGTTAAGTCTGAAACACAAACATTGTGCTGTGTGTAGTCAGTTGGACTCGAGGTTGAACAACTAAGAACTTCAGACTGATTTTGCACTTGTTTTCTCTTATATGCACCACTACCACCAATTTAAAAGAGATCTCTTCAGCTTATTAAATCAGTTTTAAATAGCTCTGTATAGCATTATTATCACTTTGACCTTCAGATCAATCCATTGACCTTGGAGGAGAGGTCAGAGGTCAAATGTGGCATGCTGTTTTGAATTTTTATACAGTACTTTCTATATGTTATCAATACACACCACACTTGTAAGAATGAAAGTTTTAA
Organism: Bujurquina vittata; assembly: GCA_015106715.1. NCBI lineage: Eukaryota > Metazoa > Chordata > Actinopteri > Cichliformes > Cichlidae > Bujurquina > Bujurquina vittata. The sequence goes on from VUQK01026669.1 coordinate 21,126, forward strand.
GGCTTTTTGCCAGTTTTCAACCAATAATTCTTGAAGCTGATCTTGGTGGCCTCAGTGGATAAAAGCCAAATTTTAACATAACATCCAGATATCAGAATTTATTTAAAACCTTTTTGAGCATCATGTTTACAGACAGAATGACACACACTCACACACACCCTGCCAAAAACATAACCTCCAGGGCAGTGGTAATAATCATTATTTATCGAACACAGGGCCTTGATGCAACCACAACTTTTCACAAGTACACATTTTTTCCCTTATCTACCTTTTTGTTTTTTAAGCTAGGTTTTTAGATGCAACTCTTTGTTTAATGTTGTTACAAGGTCAAAATGATATTTTTGAGGTCTTTCAATTGTAACATAGAAAAAAAGCATGGCAATGGCATAGCTACAGTCCTGTCTGTGTCCAGTGTAAATGCAACTGCAGCTGTCTTTATAAAATAAAGAGAGAATTCGATGTAGATCACGGGGTTTGCATTGCAGTACTAGTAGCTACACTGTAGGAATCACAATTTAATTTTCTTAACAAGCCTTTAAATAATATGTGTTCTGAAATAATTCTTCTCCCTGGATAGAATAACATCCCTGGAAGCGCCATGACACGCCGGAATACATATGTGTGCACCGACCGTTCAGGCGCTGATAGACACTCTCTTCTGCAGAACGGCAAAGACAACAGGTACCACTTTGTGGGCTGGAGCCTATCCCAGCTACCACAGGGTGAGAGGGAGGGTACAGCCTGGACAGTTCGCCAGCCTTTCTCAGGGCTTTAAAAAAAAATCAGGTCTTAGAATTACCAATTCATGATGCATTACACCATTTATTCAACAAAAACTAAGCCAACGTGCAGAAGCAATGTTGCTAATTTAAAGTCCATCATTCTGCAGTGAGAAAGATTAATCACAAGTGGGAAACATTAAAAGACAGCTGCCAGTCTGCCCAGGAGTGGACAGATTGGCCAGGGTCAGCCCATGCAGTGCTCAGAGAAATTCCCAAAAACTCAAGAGCTACATTTCAAACTCTACAGGCCTCAGCTGGCATCTTAAATCTCCAAGTGTGGCTTGTTTTGAGGGGTTGGCAGGAGAAAGCCTTTTGTCTCTAAATTGAACGAGAGCACATCTTAGCAAAGTTTTGTCTGAACCAACCTTACAAGACTTCTAGAATAATGTCTGTTGGACAGGTGAGACCGAAGTGAACATGCTTGGCTATAACGCACCGCATCTCAGTACTCATGCTGTCGAGCACAGTGGTGGAGAGGCGATGATTTGTTTTGCAGCCACAGGACCTGGGCACCTTGCAGACCACAAAGTGCTCTGTGTACCAAAGTAATCTAGAGTAAAGGCTGGTCGAAACTGGGTCATACTACAGCAAATCTACAACCGCATGGCTGAAAAAGAAAAGAATCAAGGTGTTCAGAACTCCGCCCAGCTAAAATGCTGTGAGGTTAACAGAGCTGTGTATAAACTAATGCTCACAAACCTTAACCTTATGTGAGTGGCAGTTACATCAAGCTATTCCTGTTTAAAATGATTCCACAAGCTATTGGATCATGGGGTTGACTTAGTTTTTCACACACTGCTTCTGAATTTTGTCTTTTGTTAAATAAATAATGGTGCGGTGTAATATGTCACGTTTTTGGTTTTTTGTAAGGCATTTTAAGGCTAATTGTACCCCTTACATAAAGTCAGTGAAAGTGGTAGTCCTACAAAACCATGCCTTTACCAAAAATGATAAATCACAAAGACCTAGTGGATGAGCGAGCTTCATTTTTTTGTCCTCTCCAGCTCCCTGGGCCACCGGATGCCGGCAGCTTCTCCCTCCACGCTCAGCATCTCTGCGGCCGGAGCTGCAGGCTCCTCTTCCTCCTCAGACCGCTGCCGCCTGACCCGCGGCTCCACAATCCGCAGCACCTTTCATGGGGGACAGCTGAGGGATCGTGGCCCCCCGGTCTACTCGGCCCCGCCTACTTCACCCACCCTGTCGCACCACGATGCCAGCCCATTGACCCACGCCCGCACCAGGGCCACCTCCAACCTCTTCACCAAGCTGACCTCGAAACTCACTCGCAGGTAGTCTTGCACTGCATGTCACATGTTACATCAGGCGGAACAGCAAAGTAGCACCAATGAGTAGAGGGAACATGCCAGTTTGTGTGGCTTTATAGTGATGGAGCCAAAATATTTTTTTCAATTTAACCAGGAAAATATTGACAACAAAGTCTTATTCCCAATAGCAGCCTGGCAAAACTGCTCTTGCTACATGCTGCCTCTTCAGTAACTGATAATGTGATAAATCAATAGAATAATATTGTTTAAAGTAATGGTTTGAGATGAGAACGTTAATAGCATCCCATATCTGTGCGTTAAATATAAACAAGCCATGAGATGTTAGCATAAAGACTGGAAGCACATTGTAAAAACTGTCCTTCCAAATACTTTCAAATATTAGTTTTGAACATTTTGTTTATCATTTTCAAGTATGTACAGACTCAAGTAAAATCAGCCAGCTGTAGTTTTCTCTGGTGAGGTTATTGAACACATATTAGCCTGTAACAATAGTTGTAAGTGGATCCCTGAACAAATTCGATAAGCTGTACTCTTTACAAGCGGTACTCGCTAAGAAAGCTGGAGCTGTTTGGAGTTGTGCTCTTGGTCTTAGAGCTTCTCCCTGCTTCCTGTCTTTGTGTGAACCTGTAAGCTAGCTCTATTCCTTTATCTGAACCGGAGCTTTAGGGCAGTCCTGCGTAACCTGTGGATGATGGATGGAGCGCACAGCTTCACGGCAACCGGGAGAATGCGCCACCCAACTTTCCTGGAAGTCATTGGATGTATCAACAAAGCATGGGCTTCCGTCACAACCGAAACCATCCTGTCGGGATTCATGAAAGGCCGGAATAATTGAAACTGCAACTGACAAAGAGTCAGACAAAAGCGACGCAAAAGAGGAAGATGCTCTTCGTCTGCCTCCGGAGTTAGCATGTTCCTTACGCTATAGTTATCTGAATAATTGTTAATGTTAACACACCAGACGCGTACTCGGTTTGTTGTCTAAGCGTCATGTAGCTGAACGTGTTACGTTTGCGTGCCGTACCCCTATTCGGCCTGTTGTTC
>VUQK01026675.1:0-12146 GCA_015106715.1 Bujurquina vittata
ACCTGGAAACAAGCTGGTTATAGATTTTTATTAAGTTTTTACAACATTGTTAATTTCAACATTTTAAAAGCCTTCCTGCCATAACCTCAAACATGTATTTATCACTTCAACATGAGAAGATGACTGTAATGCATGAAGTACTGAGTGTTCCTGGGAATAAAACCTTTCTCGGACCACCAGCAGGGATCATGATGCACAGATTACACTCTGGCCTTGCTAATGGACTTTTATACCCCATCACCAAAACAGCTGCACCCACAGAGGCTGCGCACTGTGTCAGACATTAATGGGACATTATCTCACAGGGATGCAGGTATGGATCCAGCTTTTCTGCTTCCCATCCGATCCTCGGCTATGTATCTGCTTCCAGTCTGATTCCAGTGTTAATGAGCGGTTTTCCTGGCTGTGAGGAAGCCACTGGGAGTCACTCCAACAGCTTTCCAAACTAAATCTGAAAGTAAATTTACTGAACCGTTGCCATTTACTAATGCAATAATAAAAACAGGATAACCGGCATCCTTCTTGCTTAAGTTTTCTGTAACGTCTCCCTGATGAAAGTAACCAAGTGAGAGATAGAGAGCCCGTCGTCTTTGGACCATTTCACATCAACTCACTCTGACCAAACATCCCAAAGCTACGATTAGCAGCAGCTAAATAACGCTAACTGCTGTTAGCTTCCTGCACGCTAGGCGCTAGCGGCAGAGCTGGGTACGTAAACGTGGAAAACCCCAGAACTGATTAGTGTGTTTATCCGTGTCGGTATCAGACTAATCTCCAAATACTGGATGGTTGCATCGCTGTTTTTAACTGTGTTTGCTGGTTTTGTGAGACAGTGTGGCAGCAGACGAGCCCCCCCCATCAAAGCTCTTTAGCTGAAGGTGGTTACAGGCTCCTCCCTCTGTAAACTTCACCAATCAGATGCTCAGGTTACATCATCAGCTGGCATCAGATAACCACATGTAAGCGCTTCCATGAGAATGTGCATGACTCCTGGCTCAAATCATAACCGCAACTATTTTCATTCATTAATAACTTTAAGTATTCAACTTGATATATTAATTTAAATATCACTGCTATAACTGTAAACCTTTATATTAAACTTGATGATTTCCTTTAACAAACAGTCATTCAAATGAAAAATAAATAAACAGGTGCTGGTGGTGATGTGAGGAAATTTGTCCTCAAACGTGATTTTTGGACAGCAGGACTGAGCTCTGCGAGATGCTGCTGATGTTTGCATATGAGGAGGAGGGTCATCGGTTCCGCTGTGAACCGCGAGTCCTGACATACTTGCTGTGAGCTGCTGCTCTCCAGTGTGAGCACATTTATGGCGTTAGATGAGCTTCATACGACCACCACTTGAATGGATTCTTCAGCGTGGATCAGTTTATGCTTTCTGAGGTTACTCGCAGAGGTGAACGACGACCCGCACTCGTCGCAGAGGTGCCGTTTAGCTTTACTGTGCAGGTCTTCGTGGCGCTTCACTGAACTCGGTGATGGGAACGCTCTCCCACATTGTTTGCAGTAGTGCAGTTTGTGTCCAGTATGCATGTGCTGATGTGTTTGCAGGCTTCTTTGGTGGCTGAAAGTTCTTCCACACTGGTCACAGCGGTATGGTTTCCCACCGGCACAGTGCTGACAGGGCGAAGAATCAGTTCCATCTGCTGCCTCCTGCCTCTAAAACAGATACAGGGTCAGATCATCACCTGATGTCCTCCAACAATGTCAGAGAGACAGCTATACTTCAAATAGTGGAAGAAATATCCTCCTTAAAGCTTCCAACATAAACACCGTAAGGACGATCTTAGACACTGCTGTAATTTCTGCTTTTTGTTTTGGTGGTTCTCTTTTTTGTCTCCATCATGGCTGCTTTGATCTTTCTCCATCCTCTGTCACATCAGCACTTTTACAAATCTAGCGGTTCACTCAGTTCACTGATAGAAGGCCATGGATGTACTCTGAGCGGGGCCGCAAAGATTCCTATTATAAAAAAATTCTCAAAGCAAATTTGTTGCTTCGATGCTTCGTTTAAACTCTGCAGTGCTCAGTTGTCTCATTTCAACTGCATTAGCGGCGTTAAAGTTCTTTTTATTGTGAGTTTAATGGCGGTGGGCAAAACCAGCTTAGACCTGCATTACCGCCACCTACTGGACCGGAGTGGAAAAAAACCCTGCAACAAAGTTCACTGCGACGGATTCCCATTAACACTGAGTGGATCATCGCTGACATGTTTGCCACGCCTCCACTGTGGAAAAGCCCCCATTTTTCAACATAAACACTGATGACGCAACAGCAGCAGTCAGCTGCTTTACATGCAGTCTGCATGGCGCAAAGAGGCGCAGCCATTAGAGAGACACAGGTGTGTTCAGGTGGAGCAAAAGGAGACATTTTTCCAGCTTCCAAAAGAAGCTTTTCCCCCTGTAATCACCATTAAACCTTTACTGGGAAACAGCTGGAGGTGCTTCATCAACCACCTGATCAGTAAGTGAAGAAAAGAGAACTTTGTAGCTGCTCCATCCACCCTGTTTGTTTCACACAGGGAAAAACTGCAGTACGGAAGTTAAAAAGTACAAAAAGTATTTCTTATCCGATTATTTGATTAATAGATGGAGTAATCGATAGTAAACTCAGAGCTAATTAGTTTGTATGCTTTCCAGACCATATTAGACCCGTTTTGGAAAGGGTTAGGGTGAATTACCATGGTAATCTAGAAGGTAAATATAGAGCCACCTTTGAGGCATGTTGTGTTTTGGATTACTGGGTCACATGGTTTGGGGCTGTATTAATAGTCAGCACAGCTGAGGAGGAGAGAGGATGGAAGGGTTGCTGGATTTCTTGTCTTCAGTCTCCTTTCTTGTGTTTGCTGTGAGCTTTTGAATTATTTTGTGCACTTTTCTTTTTATAATAAAAGGTTTAAAACACTGATCACTTCTTCAGATGTGCACACATGTCCAACACGAGTCTCTCACAAACTTTTTCGGTCTCTTTTGCTGGAACTGTATGCAAGGTTTTTCTGTGCTGTGTCAGATTTGCAGTAATCAATTAAATTATGTGCAGTCCAGCACTGAAATTTAAGGCCCGGTGAGATTATGCTTATTAAGCTTCAAATCAATCTGGCCTGGTTGAGGTGATGTTTTTACACCTTTCCATTTATCTGTCATAAAACCATACTATCTTAAATATTCAACCTTTTCCATGCATATTAGTTACAAGATCTTTTAAACAGGGTATGAAATCCTGAAATCCAGGTTTGAACCCACTGACAGCATTTTGTGCTAGATTATTTATAAGGCTAGAGTTAATCCAAGTTTATGTATAAAAAATGTATATAAGTTATATATCTGAAGTCCACACTGACTGTACATACCTCATGGTGACTGCAGCTGAGTGACTTCTTTCCCTCGTGGATGTGTTGGTGTTGCTGTAAGGCACCTGAGGTCTTAAAACTCTTCTCACACTGGTCACATCTGTACGGTCTCTCCCCAGTGTGACTTCGTCTGTGCACAATCAGTCCTCCGACATACCTGTAGGCTTTTCCACACTGTTCGCAGCGGTGTGGTTTAACCCCAGTGTGGGTAACTTCGTGGGCTTTTAAGCCTGAGTACTGTGCAAACAGTCTGCCACACTGAACACAGCAGTACACGTCCTCTCCTGTGTGCAGCCGTTTGTGTAACCTGAGAGTCTGTTTCTGGCTGAAATACTTTCCACACATGTCGCAGCGGTGCGGTTTACTTTCTGAGTGGGTGCGTCGATGAGCCATTAAGGCTCCTTTACGATTGAAAGCCTTCCCACATTGCTCACACCTGAAGGCTTTAACACCACTGTGGATGAGCTGATGCGTCTTCAGGTACTCCACCCGAGTAAAAGCCTTCCCACACTGATCACACTTGTACGGTTTGACTCCAGTGTGGATGCGTTGATGTTTTTTTAAGTCACCCATCCACGTAAAAGTCTTCCCGCACTGCTCACAGCTGAACGGTTTGTCTCCGCTGTGGGCTCGTTGGTGACTTCTGAGCTGTTTTGCAGAAGGAAAAGTCTTGCCACACTGAACACAACTCTGGGACGTCTCTCCTTTTGCGGTCCTTGGGTTCGGTTTGTCAGCCTCCAGACGGCTTTCAGGGCTCGGCTCATTTTTGCCTTTTGGTTTCTGCAGTTACAGGCAAAAACACAAAGAAGCAGTGAGTGAAAAACAGCGCTGGAACAAGCCAAACCTATTAAATATTGATGTTTGTAGGTTTGTTAAAGAAAAAAGAACTTGCGTCCATGTTATAAACTGTGAGGCTGTTCCTAGACCAAAGACTTTAAACTGTGACATGTTCAGTTATATTAAAGATGGCCATAGCTTCTAGGTCTGAAAAGTAACGCCAATACAAACGTGCCTTAAATCTCCATCCTATGGAACAGCCAGCAGAGGGCGACTTTTCCAGGTATAAAAACTAGAATGCAATGAGAAAGCAGATATCTTCAGCAAACATGGCTTTATGGGCTCAGCCATTGGATTCAACAGGGTTCGAGCGAGCGGTTGATCGCTGGTGCTGCGCCATGCTGAGGTCGTCTTGCACCGGGCTGAGAACTTTACGGGTTCACTCAGAACTCTTTGCTAACACTGCAATTAGCAAGCCGGCGCGCACTCCGCCCCGTCAACGATACCAGGCTGACTTTTGCCTAGATTGTTGCAATATTCTATTATTCCACCATTTCCACCACTAGGCTAGGGATTCACTGATCCAATATTCAGTATTGGTATTGGTCCGATCCTGACCTAAATTACTGGATCAGATATCAGAAGGAATAAAAAATGGATTTGTATTGCTATCGGCAGATCTCCAAATGTAAAATATCAATATTGGTATCGGACATAAAAAAGTGGCATCATGCCGTTCCTACACCAGGCACGGCCAGGTTCGTTCACAATGTGCATGCAGCATGATCTCGCAACGGTGCTGTTCACACAACTTAGCTACAGAAAGCAAAATGGCAATCAGCGTGAAAGCGAGTGTGAAGGAGAGGAAAAGGGAGCTTAAAGGACAATTTTGGGCTTCCTGTTAAACATAAAATCCAGGAGCTGTGAGTGGCCTTGGAGAAAAAAATGACTTTTCTCAGCAAAATGATGTAACTTCCTGTCATCATAGTTACTTGCATTAAAAATGTGATGCTGACCACGTGATGACAGATATTACAACAGAGGAAGTGCTGTTAGCAGCGGATCTGATTGACTGCTGCCGCCATCTGACTGTTGACCTGTGCGTCAACAGGTTATCAGTGGTGTTGTTCTCACCTTTTGCAAAGAATCCATTATTCCTCATTGGTGGGAAAACTGAGCCAAAATGGCTGCTCCTCAGTTTCCTGCCAGTCACCTGTGACAGCAAACAGATCACTGTTAGACTCAGGAGTCAGCGTTTTAGGTTTATAATCCAATTTGAATTACAAACTGATTTAATAAAGAATTCTGAGGCAAAAAAAGGGAAAAAAGCCCTCTTTAAAAAACTAGTTTGGACATCTGGCATTAATACAGAACATGCAATTAATCAGGAGGTGTCGCTCTATGGTGTAAATGCACAGAAAACAAGTCTGGAAAAATGCTTAAGCTGAGGCCGGTGTTTGTACACCACCAAGGATTTGGATTAGGTTTTAGTTATGTGACTATTTGTGTGATTTTAATTCATTTTTATGTAATTATTTTATGTTTATTGTGGCTGGTATCTGGCTCGATTACATTTAAACGCCAGCTGAACACAAGGCTCACAGCCAGCCTAGAATTTCAGGTGGCTGCAATGGCGCTGGCCGCTGTGGACACATTTGTAATAAAATGCAACAATACAGAAAGAGCTGTGCAGTGTGGGATATGCGGAGGACGTGAAAATCGTGTACTTAAAGACTGCTTCAGAAATCGGCAAAGAATCTCTGATTTTATGCCCGTTTTAACAAACTTTACGTCAAAATGCTCCAAGATATCGCAAACATCGTTCTGGCTAGTCACAATGTTAATTTAAGAGATCTTAAATAGAAAAGCCGTCTAAATCAAGATAGCTCTAATTCATTTGGAGATATCTTAAATGGAATTTTGACTAGTCAAAACTATTTATCTCCAATCCAAAAATACATTTAAGATTATCTTGAAATATGGTGCCATCTAATATATCTTTAATTAGAATTATGACTAGTCTGAATAATAAAAAAAGACATCTTGAATTAACTTTATGACTGGTCATAATTTAATTGCACATGTCTGAAATGTGAGTTTCAGATAGAAATTCATCGACGATATCTTGAATTGAAGCCGCCACACACACCAATGGCAAACCTGACGTCATTTCCACTAGTCAGAATATAATTAGAGATATCTTATAATAAATCCATTTCAGATATCTGGAACGTAAGTGTGGCGAGTCGGATTAAATGTTAAGCTGAAGGCACGGGTGCAAAAACACGTTGAGCACACAGGAAACACCACACACGGGTTGGTGTGAGTGTGTGTCTCTTTGTGTAACTGTGTCCTGCCAAACTGTCGGAGGTGGAGGAGGCTGCAGCAGAGCCCTGAGGCCGGACTCCTCTCCTCAGTAACGGAGAGCGGAGCTTCCAGGAGCGGCGCCAGCCTCCTCCTCATTCACGCTACAGCTAGCACAGCTAGCACAGCTAGCATGGCGGTTACCTTTGCAGGAGCCAGCAGACTGGCTCCGCGATGGAGCCGGAAGTCTTCGAGATGACCGAAGCCGCTGCAGCGTTAATGCGCACACGCAAACACTGCGCACTAAATGCGGACACTGTGCAGCACAGACACAAATCTGTGCACTGCAGCAGAAAGTCAGAGAGCCATCTTTCTTCTTCTTGACTGTCTGCAGTTCGGTTTATTGTCGCCACCTGCCGGGATGGAGAGTCTTCACGAGCCTCAGATTCTGCTTAAATCTAACTTAAAGTAAAAGACTTACAGCAGAGCCGTGCCTCTGCAGGAAAACATGGAACTAAAACCCTCCCACACCCTTTATTTCTAGATTTTATCTGTTTCTTTGCTTGCGGATCCAGCATGTCCCGTTCTGAACTACAAACACTTCTCGTTGTACCCGTTACCTTACTTTGATGCTTTCCCTGTAAACTATACAGATTTCTTCCCTTCGTCTCTGACTCAAACATGCCAGGTCATGTTTGCAAATGAGAACTGGTTCTCAAATATTTCATCTGGTATAACAAAGGTTAAAAAAAACAGTAACATGTAGCATCTGCCTTGAAGTGTATGCAGGCTCGATATCACTAAACCTGCATCTGAATGAGTGTCCCGTCTTCCTGTATTAATGATTACTGCTGTTCTTGTTGCTGTGTAGATTTCAAACTTGTCTGCCACTCATTGGATTTTAATTTTGGAATGACAGCTGATGTTCCTACAGGACCCGTTTCCATATTTAATTTCTAGCTGTGTCCATTCATTGACCACTGATCCGTTTGGATCCTCCTGCTGTGCAGGTGGACTCGGACACGGTTTGCTGATCCGTTATAGAGCCCATGATCACAGATTTAGGGGATTTTCAGTGAAAATATGTGGAGATTCATACTCAGACAGCAGAACTTTCAAAATATTGATTTCAGTCACTTTAAATCCATTTAGTTCAGTTCTGAAGTCTTCAAATCATTTCGGCCTCATCTTCACTCAAACATCTCCAGGATCCAGACGGTTTTCCATCAGGGAGCTTTTCCAGCACGACCAACGATCGATCACTGATCACTGATCAGTGTGTTCTGTGTCTACAGCTTCGTCCAGATCAGTGTAACAGTGATGCTACAGTAACTACAGGAAATGTTTCAGAGGACCTGACGGTGACAGCTGAGCTCATTATAAATGCGTGACATCATCGCTGTCTCCGTCCTTACAGGCTGTTGACAAGTGAACTGTAAAGGCTTCACGTTACGCACGAAAATAAACTTGTGGAATTTCAGTGCTTGTAGAAACATAAATTTCTGCATTTGAATTCAGTTACTCGGTGAGTGTTGCGCTGCTTCCTGTAACAATGACTCAAACTCATAAAATAATCACGTTGTTTGACGACCGGCTACAGGGAAAACATTTCTTCTTCTCTGAGTCAACAAACAATTTAACAGCGCCACCAGCTGGAGTCATCATGTGATTGGCTGAAGCAGGCAAACAGGTGTGCCTAATGAAGAGGCCGGTAAAGGAAAAGTGACCTGTCAGCTGCCTCTTTGTGCTCACTATTCAATTCTTTAATATCCCACAGCATGAAGGTGCTCTCTGTAAGCTAAACACATATCTATTCTGATATTTAAAATTTCTTTACAGAGACGCTGTTTTACGTCTAAGGTTTTTCCTGCAGTCTCATTATTTCCTGTTTATTCATATCCACGTTTGTTTTAAAACGTGTAAAAATCGCAGCCTCGAGATCATAATTTCCTCTCGTTTTCTTTGAACACTAAAATCCTGTTAGACCTACAAAAAAAAAAGGGTCATGTGACTCTGAATATTGCATTTGGTTGGAATAAAAAGCACCAAGCAGCAGAGTTACAGCAAATCCTCAAACTTTATTTTCCTGCACATTTAAAAGCAAATAAAAGTATAAGCTTTTATCTTTGAATTACAGCCCCATCATTTTAGAAAACCAAACCTGTTTGTGGATGTGGGCGGAGCCTCAGTTCTGCTGCTCCAGCCCCACAGTCTGTGACGCCCCCTAGTGGTAAAGGATACTGTATACAACCCCCCTCCCCTGTTTCAGCCCAATCTTTGAATAAATTAGCTTGGTCATTTTGCTCTCGGGTCAGCATAAATCAGCCAGTATTTACACCAGTGCTTCAACATTTTTCACTATGTTGCAAATTATTTTTGCCACCTGCACAGGCTGCTCAAGGAGAGAAGCCAGAAGTGAATAAAAAAATGGAAAAGGTAGAAAAACAGGCACACGTGGAGAGAAACCCGAACCATTCAGCTCGTCATGAGGAGTCTTTACCCGTTACCATCTGAGCGCGACAGTGCTGATCAAACCCAATCACCTGACAGGAGAGTCCACAGGATCTCACATTTCCCACTCACAGACCTGATGAAACGTTATGATGCAGATATTTTAACGCCCGACATTAATTTTATCTCGTTACATCAAAACAAAACAGCAGCTTTCATGCATTTTTCTTCCTCAAGGCTGCAACAAATTTTTTTCTGGACCTGCTGTTAAAGTGAAATTATCCAGCAGTAATAAATTCAGTGGCTGAGCTCATTTCTTCAGAGGATAACAGCATCTGCACACTTCTGCCATTCATTAGAAAAGCTGCCAGGTGAAAAATACCATCAGATTATGAACGCAAGAGAGGTGCCTCCTCAATACCGCCTCCTCCTGGCCACACTGCGCTCCTGCAGCCCTGCCTGTCTTACAATTAAACTATATTTTGCTCTTTTTGATGTTCTCCACTAAATAAAGACAAACACTGAAATGGTGGCTCAAAAATTCCACTACAGTTTAAAAAGAAGGACGGCACCGATAGCTGAGCGATGGATCGGACCAAAGAACCTCCGTCAGCGTCTGTGGGAGGGAAACGAGTGACGGTGTGAATAAAGGAAAGATGAAGGAAGCGCATTTACCTACAAAATCCCAACAAAATCAAACGTGCAGACAAAAATACTGGAAACCAAACTGCATGTGTTACTGGAGCTCCATCAGAGCTGTTTGTTTCAGCCCTGTGTCGGGAGGTAATCAAAACAATCAACACTGTCTCACAATGATGATGTCATCAGTTGTATAACTAAGGCTTAAAAACAAACATGAGCTTTGAAGAAAACCATCAACCTTCAGAGAAAAATGTCCCAGCATGCCTGTTTGAGGACGATCCCACTTCTCTCTGCGACAACGTCACAAAAACTAATCGTTAAACAAAAGAGGGCTGCGTCGTGTGTGTGTGTGTGAGAGACAGTGAGTGTGTGTGTGCGTTCAAGAGTTTTTAAGCTGAGCCAGCCGTCGCTGTGCTTGGCACTGGTTAAAGTTCCTCAGCAGAGGGCAGAGCGCGCTCAGGGTGGAGCTCTCAGCCCGCCTCCTCCTCTTCCTCCTCAGGTGGGTGAAATTTTGTGGGAGCGGCATCAGGCGGCGGTCACTCGTCGGAGCCGGCCGAGCGTTTCTGGTTCCTTTTGCGAGGAGATCTTTTCGGAGATGCTTTGTCTGAAAGAGGAAAAGAAGAAAAGGTGAGTTTACCTGAAACACCTCAGACCCAACATGAAGCCTTCAGATTTGTTCTCAGAATCAGGCCACACACAGAAGGTGTTCACTGCAATCCCACAGTTTATTACACAGAAGATATCTGAAGGCGGGCCCACTCTGTCTTATTTTCTGTCATATCCAATGATTGATTCTAACGTCAAACAGGCCCAAAATATGGAGGACAGAGTACATAATGTTCCCTGTGAGCCAAAGGAGCAACATTCGGTTTCATGCTTTTTAAAAAATTATTATTTATGCTCTTTAATGCTTTCACAAAAGATATTATGATGATCAACACAGGCATTTAGCTCCAGCCCCTCTGTCTGCCAATCAGCAGCAGGATCATGAATGAGTCCCGCCTGCAGCAGGTGTGCCTGCATGCATGCTCCCATTGTAGCAGTGGCTCAGGTAAGAACAACAAGCAGCTTCAGTGCAAACCTGCTGCAGCGATAGTCATTAACGTCAGCTCTGAATGGAGGGAAGAAGAACCTGATCATAACAGATGAACATTTATCAGTACTGTGACAAACTAAGCAGACCAACAGCAGTGGGAGAACAACACTCCATCACAACACGAGTTTTGTTTCAGACACACAAACAGGACATGCAGACCTCACCTCTGCGACTCTGCACTGAAGACGCAGGAAAACATGACAGCGAGGAAGGCAGAAAGAGAAACAAAGAAGAAGGTGAGTGACCCTCATGCACAGTGAAGGTTAAAGGTCATTGTGAAACAGCAGGTGAAGCAGGAAGAAAGGACAGCACGGCAACCCGATTATGACTAAAGAAACTGAATGTGGTGGGAAAAGCTGGGAGACCCCGAGGATGCAACCAGATTGGGGACGTTCCCATTGGTACAAACACTGCACGAGTATTTGGGAGCCTGTAAAGGCATCCTCCTATAATTAAACTGAATCTTAAATTGTGTGGCAGAAGTGCGACTTCAGAAGGAAGAGAGATTTTAAGAACAAACATTTTTATTTGCAGCTGCAGCCTCCCTCTGACCATCTCACTGCTCCTTGTTAATTATCAGGCAGAATCCCACACATCAGTCTTTATTTTAATGTGTGTTAACATTAAAATAAATGCACCAGCTAATGTATGCTGAGTCGGTTTTCCTGCCTTTGAGTTCAGAGACAGATTTAGAGAGTTAAACCCTGTGTGGGTGTTTTTAAGAAAGGAATAATTACATTTAATGTTTGGACAATGTTGTTAAGCAGATAGAAATCAGCTGATTATGTGAGGAAAACCTTAAAAGTTTAGTTTTCAGACTGAGCTGAGATCTAATGCGAGCTTAACGGTGTACAAACGACTCTTCAGCAGCTTTGACTGTCTGCGGCTCTCAGAGTGAAACGTGTGCAGAGGACTCACTGATCTGGTTCAGCGTTTCCGCAGGGATCCAGCTCAGGTCGACGTCGTTGTGGCTCGACGTTCCCGTTTCTACCTTTGGAGCTGGGCGCCGCCTCTGCAAAAGCGTCCAAACACAGAGTGAGGCACACGTTCCTGTTCATTCCCTTAAGTTATTTTTGCAGTTTTTCCTCAAAATTTTCCTTTACAGCACTGATTTTTATCCGCACCTTTCTGGACTCCAGCAGCTGGTGAAGGCCTACAATCACGAGCAGCCCGAGGCCCGACAGGAAGACGTACATGAAGATCCTGGAAGTGGAGAACAAACAGGACTCTCAGGAGGAATGCAGCAAAGGAGAGAAAGTAAAGATAGAAGAAGTGCTTACGTCTCTCCATCGAGGCCGTCCTCTTTCTCGGTGATGGTTACAGTCTGGTTGAACACAGCATCCTGGAAAATATTTCCCTGTATGTGGGAAAAGAATGGAGCGAAGAGCAAAATTAAAAAAAATAAATAAAAAAAAAAAAAAAAAAAAAAAAAAAAAACCCCCACACAAACAAAAACAACAAAAACAACCAACAAAACACACAATCACCACAAAAAAACTCCTATTTCCC
>VUQK01026675.1:12166-34494 GCA_015106715.1 Bujurquina vittata
AAAAAAGAATAAAAACAAAAAAAAAAAAAAAAAAAAAAAAAAAAAAAAAAAACAACCCCCCCCCCAGCAAGATAAAACAGTGAAAAATGGATACAGATCACTTTTCCCATTTAACCCAACGTTCCACGCACAGACTGGATAAATGGCTCCCATTGGAAGTTTATCCTTACACTGCTGTCCTTGTAGTTGAGGTTGATGACGAGGCCGAATGGCCGGCCGCCCATCGGCTCTGCAGGAATGAAGGAGTACTCAAAGGTGGCCTGTCTGCTGGGAGGAACCACGGTGCCAAGCTGGAGAGCGGTGAAGTTCTGGATGTAGAACTGGTAATCCTGAAAGAGGAAAATGGGACAAATTTGAAGAAAGCTGAGCAGGAATGCTTTGGAAGCTAGAACTGGAGCTACAGCCACGAATGATAATCACAGCTCAATTTCCTACCTGTGGGTAACGGAAAGAAGCATCCAGAGACTCAACAATGAAGTTCTCTGAGCCTTTGTTGGTGAAGCCGAGCAGGAACTTGACGATGTTGTTGGCTGGGAAGTCTGGAGACGGAACGACATGGATCAAACGGGGTTTTAATACAGGAATATGCAGGAAGCACCAAAGGAGAACAGAGGGCTGAAAAACTAAGTCACCTTCTCCTTTGACAAACAGGATGGTGGTGTCAGCATTGGGGGAAGCCTTCACCTCTCCGACCAACGCTTCCTCCTCTTCATCTTCCTTCTCCTCTGTCTGGGTGAACACAGGATTAGAAAGAGGATAAAGGACAGGTTCACATTTTCCACACCAGCCACTGATCTTAATATAAAATATAAGTCAAATAACATTAGAAATTAAGCTATGTGTTTGTAGGCCAGGACACCTGTGATGTGCTGTCACGGTGAAAAAATAACCTGAGGTCTAAGGGGCTCGACACACGGCCCGCATCACTGAGGTGAAACCCAACAAACGGGACGCGACAGCAGCTTTGTGAATCGCGCTCTTGCATCACGTCTCCAAGAAATCTGATTGGAGGGATTTTCACATTTTCAAAGCAGTCCGTGTCAGACAAAGAAATAAAGAGTCAGAAGATTTTACTGGAACTGAAAGAAATTGTGCTGTTAAGTCTCGTCTACAAAAGAAAACAATTTCCATACGGCTGCCTTTTATGTGCAACTCGATAATCACTGCATGAAGCGTCATATAACACAGAAAAGTCAAAACACAGCTAAAATGTTGAAAGTTTTTGCAGGCTGCAGTGTGGAGCATACTCTCCACTCATTGGTCAATGAAACCCTTGCCGATTGGTTTAGGGCCACGTGACAGCAACAAAACATTTTTCAACTTTGTTGTGTCGCATTGCCTGCCCGCCTGTGTGTGCACATCTACAAGCTCAAAATTTCACATGAACGAATTCTGCCAGTTGCTTGGCTGGAGGAGAGCAAGCGACTGTCGCCTCATCGCACAAGCTCCATAGGAAATGAATGGAGAGGGAGCGCCGTCATTCCCCGTGTGTCGAGCCCATAAGAAGGAAGTCTCTAATCATGTGCAAGATGGAAAACAAATCTAAATTAGGACATACCATAACAATATAGTAGATTTAACTACTTGCTGTTTATTTCCAGTGACTCCAAAGTTAAACAGCACAAAGGAGAGTTTGGGAGCAAACAGTCCATTTTCCGCCTGATCAGGATGCTGACGAAGATCTTTGCATCATCTATGAGCTTCCAGAAACTCTGATTTGATCACTTACCAATTCTGCGTTTTCATCATCTTCCACTTCTGCCTCATCATCCTCCTCATTCACGTCTTCCACAACATCTTCATCCACAGCCTCAGCCTCTTCATCCTCAGTCAAATCCTGGGCACTTACTGCCGGTCCTGATGGAAAGAAAACATGTGATGTTTATTCAAGCCTAAAAACATTTCATGCACTGGAGAGTTCATAGCACCACGGCTCAAAGCCCTGCAGCAGCTGCACAAGTCTTATTCAAAGCACACCTGCAGCTTACCTGCTTATGGATAAAAATCAATGAGCTCCATGATGGTAACGAAAATGGATGCAAGTTTAAAATTTACCACTGGTTCACAGATATGATTTTCTTCTCCATTACACAGTCTTCTGATACCCAACAGAACATTACACTCGGTTCTCAAATTAGCTGTATTGTGTACTTTGTGTGTACTCTGGAGAATGTGAGCAGGTCAGGCTAAACACTGAGCTGCAGCTTAGAGTTAACCAGAACCTAAAACTCTGACGTGACCCTCACTTAAAGCTGCAGTAATCAAACATACAGAGATTAATCTCATGCAATTTGCAAAAACACCAAAAAACAGTTTCTCTGGAGACATTCACGTGAATATTTGAAAAAAATGTAAATTTTCCACCTTAAGACCGGTCATTTTACCACAGAACTTCAACCAAGTAAGAATCTTTATCTACATTAATTTCACCAAATTCAGTGAGTCACATGTTTCAAAGTTATTGTGCCTCCAACTGCAGTTGCACGTGCTCCATTTTATCATGTGCAAACAAGCAGCACTGTTGCCCAACATGAAGAAGATCCAGTGCAGTGTTTGTGCGTACTCCCACTTCCTCACACAGTCCAAAGACATGCATACTAAAACAGGCGATTTTAAATTGGCTGCATGTGTAACTGAGCAATTGCGTTGCATCGTGCATAAAAAGCTTCAGTTTATACGCTGCTTGAAGCCTCGCTTGCTGCAGTTCACTTGAATGGTGGGTGCTGCCACTCAGATGTAACCTCTGCATCAGTGCTGGTTTTCTGTATAATCTGGGAAACTGAATGCTGGTATTGATATACAATTAAAACCATGGTAAAAACCCAACATGATCGCATACTTTTGTCTGCAACCATGCTACTGAGACTGCACATGACATGCTACAATGGTGCATGGCAAGCTGAAATGTGCAAAGTGTGGTGCATGCCAGTTCTGACTTCACTGCCGTTCAGAAGGTCGACAATGGCAAGCATAAACTTGGCTGCTCCACACCTCTCACCCAGTGACAGCTGAAACAGGCTCCACCCACCCTGAACTGGATAAGAAATCGGATGCATACAACCAATTATGTGGACATCTCCCATACATTTCTTGAGACCCTTAGAAGCTTCTTGCTGTTTGGTAACCATGATAACCCCTGCACCGCCATGCTGCCCAGCTGTCTGACTCATGTAACAGATTCAACAACACCATCAGGTTAGATGATGCACTGCTTCAGCTCAGTCTCCCAGCAGATACCTGTGTTGAGTACTACTTTAATACAATTAACCGTGCATATTTAAACAATATCCATGCAATAACACGTTTTTGGTTAGTCTTTGATTTCTGTTGTTAAATGTTCCAACTTTTCCCACGTAAAACAACCAACACGCCTGTTTAATTAAGGTAAAGCTGAATTAAGCGACAGTTTACAGTCACAGCCAACAAGATATAGTCAAGACAACTTAAATCAGCTCCAGACTAATTAAGTGAATAAGCCGTGCTGTTATATACCGTGCGCTAAACAGGCCCAAAAATAATCTCCTTACATTAATTAAGCAGGCATTTGCAGTAACAGCCAACCCTCTGTGCTTAAGTTCTGCGGGGTTAAGCTAACTGAGCTAGCCTAGCAAAAAAAGCAACATCACCCAGTTTTCAGCAACTTTTATAAGTGTGTGTTGATTACGGTTGATGTCACATGTGGCAACTCCAAGGCTGCGCCTTCACAGAAAGGAAGTAAAGCTGCTGAGGGTCAGGCAGCACGCTAACCGAGCACCTTAGCTTCCCTGCTAACAGTAAGGACACGTCAGTCTTAGCAGCCTTTATAACCCAACTTCATATCAGCTAACTGACGCCAAATTACACCCAACACCCCGAGGTATTCGTGGACAAAAAACCCACGAGGGAGGGGGTCGCCTAATTGTCCCACATTCATAATTAAGCCCTACATTCTTTACATACACGCTTCATTTCAACCAGCACGTCTAATGGAGAGCGGCCTTCCCCTTTTTCCACAGCAGCTAGTTAGCGCAGATGCTAAGACCGCACTTTCTCCAAAATCACCGCGCTTTTCCTCGGCTCTCGAGGCGTCACAGACTTACCTTTGATAAGGAGAGTAGCCGGAAAGGCTAGCAACACCAGCAGCAGAAGTCTGGGCAGAAATTTCATCATTTTCAAGTCGAAATCAGTGTGTTCTCATTCAGCGTCGGTCAGGCTGTGTGAGCGCCGCTGTGCTGCTTCCGAGAGTCTTGCTACGACGCATGCGCAGTAGTCACGGAGGAATAAGCGGCCTCTACCTCGTCTGTTAAATAGTCACTGGTTTCACCTTTTTCAGGCCGCGGCTGGTTTGGTTAGGCGGGTTAAGATTAGTTTAAATATCACAGAAAACAGCTGGCCTGAGTTTGGAACACGTTTCTGCTCAAGCCAAGTTCAAAATGAAGCACGAATGGACGGGAAACGACACCGGAAGTGAACACAACTGAGAAACCAGAATAAAAACGAACTTTTATCTAAGGACTGCTCAAAAGAATGGCATTTCTCAATAATATATCATTTGCATTTCACATTTTATTCTAAGAAGTAAAAATAACGCATGGCGTCTTGTTTTAGATATACAGGTTTCTGCTAAATTTCAAAATAAAGCAGCGGAAGCAGCTCTTACAATCATGAACTGGCGAAGGGCAGAAACGCTGAGTGACCGCTTGAGTTCAATTTCTGTTTGAAAATGTTTAGTTTTTATTAGTTTCAAAGTTAGTTTTAGTCTTTCTGAATTACTGCTGTATGGAGAGTACATTCCAGAGGCAAGATTCAGGAAAATCAGAGCAGGCGTTGGAATAAATACAAAGAACTTTTTGAAAGCAGTCCCGTAGACATCCAGAGTCTCAGTAAACATGTTCATCAGGAAAGTTGGGATTACGTTTTTACCAAATTAACAAAAACTAAAACCTCTTTTATTCTTTTATTTTATTTGAGTCAAATGGGTTTTTTTTTGTTAACTATAATAACCTTGTTTCTGATTCTTTAAAAATTAATGTCTCTTCTTATTGTTGTTTTTATTTATTTACATATTTCCTATATCTGCTCTCAGTAATATCACTTTTCGACAGAAGAGATCCTCATGCATCCACATTACAATTCGATGCATTTATACCACTGTTTTTACAGTCACACACACACACACACACGCACGCACACACTATACTATGTGTTATGTGAAAACAAAAGTGTTTGTAGACATTTTTTTATTTGACTCTTTGTTTAATAATAACTTGATTTTATCACCGATCATTTTTGCTCCTCTTGATTTTAATGACAAACTCTTAATCTAATGATGGTATTTTTTGTAAGATTTATAATCTTATTATCAGTTTGTTGGTCATCCCTGCAGCACGTTCAGCTTCACTGACCTGCATTAAAGGTGCTGAACAATCACAGTAATCATATTCTGCATGTATGCAGATTTTTCAGTGGCAGCAGAAACCCTACCTGGTTTTGAACCCAGGACCCTCTGAGTGTGAGGCAACAGGGCTGAACCACTGGGCCACTGCTGCCCGCTCTTCTTAAAATGTATCCTTTGTTCCAGAGAAACAAGAGAATCTTTATAAACACACCTGACCTATTTTAAAATCTTTAAGATCATCAATGCACAAAAAATGATGTGACACAACAGATAAAAATCTGCTGTTGGCATCAGTAAATGTTATTTGCAGAGAATGGAGGAACGTGCAGCAGCACAGGAACAGAACCAGAGTCACATTTCTGAATGTGTTTTTATTTCTCTCATATGGAACACACTGCAGTTATCATATGGCAAAACATAGCTGAGATTGGATGACAAATAATATGTAAATTAATTTAGTATAATCTGTGATGATATACAGGTTAAATAAGAAAAAAGTGACATTAGAAGCAAAAAATCATCAATGCATGAACCAAAAACACATCTCTTCAAAACTCAACACAATCAACACATGAATATTAGGTAAATTATATTCTATTGCATCTAATTTTATGAAATAAAACATACAAAATGCAAAATGCTTTCCAGCTAAAATGCTAAATCATGGCTGAGTGAAGATTAATTCAGTACATGAGCAGGATGCAATCCACACAGCAAGACATGAAACCCTAAAAACACGACTTACTGGATACACACGAGAATAAAATAGATCTTTCCCAAACGCGGACGCGAGCCGAGTATCAAAATAGTCCTGCGACGTGCACAAAGCTCCGAGCTCGCAGATTCTTCAGATTTCAGTGCATGTAAACTGTTAAACTGTGCAGAGTGAAACATGTGGACGGCACGTGAGAAAAACGGGGAACAGAGACACAGTGTGCTATTGAAGTCCTTCACAAACACAGAGGTTCCTGCTGCCTGCCTGTACACCCAGAACCAAACGACACCACCTGAACACGAATCGAAGCTCCGGATAATAATGATTAAACACAATTGTCCTCACGCCTTTGGTTGCATCGCTGCCAGGAACAAAAACTTTCCAGCTTCACTTTGTCCCCCTCTCCTTTTCATTCTTGGGCTCAGCTGTTAACAGAACACAGGACGGAACATTTTCCCATTCCTGCTCCTTCAAACAAGCGTCTGCTGATGATCTGCAGTTTCCTTATTGCCAACAAATCCCATAAAAAGATGCACTTACGTCATACTAACGCTAACGTGTGCTTTACACCAACCTGCTCCGGAGCAGGTGATGTTCTGGAGATCAACAGGCGTGAAATTCCTCTTCCAGGAATAGTGAAAAATTCCTGGAAGATTCCTCAGACCTCAGTGCTCTCCCTAAATGGTTTTGTTCCACACACCTGATCCTAAAATCGGAGCTCGTGTTCTTTCTTTTTATTTATTTATTTTTGTGAATTCCCGTGTGAAACTTTGAGAGACAATAAGGTAAAAAGTATAAACTGTATAAGGCAACATTTTTGCATCTGTGGATTAAGAATGAGCTGATTGTGAGGGTGAGGACTTTCCTCCGATTTGGTCTTTTCCTGGATGTTGTTGGCAATAATAAAAGTAGAAACCATGCCCACACCTGTGCTTTAGGCCTCTGAGTTTCTGTTTTATGTTAGCAGAAATCAGATTAATACTGTTCATGACTTTCTGAAAACCATACTCGCCCTCCTTCAGCTTGTCACAGGCGATGAAGCAGTTACTCTTTAGCCGTTTCTAATGTCTCTCACCGCCTTTCTTCATGCATCCTTCTCTACTTCTATATTCTCATAAAACACGACAGCATGCTGGATTTATCCCTCCCCCTGGTTTATCCACCCCCATCTTTACAAAAAAATCCCCCTCAGATTAATTTTTACCTGATATCAGCAGCTCATGATGTTCAGTGCATTCCAGCACATAGTTTGAAATTAAAGGTTTTCATCTTTGGGCTCCAAACAGAAGCAGCCGGAATCAGCTCTTCCTGAATCTATAAAAGACAAGACCAGCGCCTTGCTGCCCTCTAGTGCTGAGTCTGCGCCTGTGCAGCTGTTTCTGCCCAGGATGATGTAGTCATGGAGATGGATGGAAACTATAAATGTTGATATTAAAGAGCAAGAATAATAATTTTGGCCTGAATGAAACTGCAACAGGACACCTGAACACACATGTGAGAGCAGCGAGTCCTGTTTCCATCAGACTCAGGCCCACACAGCCTTCTTTAATCATAACCCACCCACCCCGCCGCACTGCATTCTGGTCCGTCACCTCTAACTGTACAAACTGCTCTCTGTGTGTTTATTCTGAAAGAAGCTTCAGCGTTGCGATGCTTCAGGTCTAATTAAAGAACACTTAAACACTAGCATCTCTATTTCCTGTTTTTCCTGTTTCCTGATATAGTGGCAGTGACGCAGGGGGTAGGGGCTTGCCTTTCAGCCGGAAGTGTGCAGGTTCAAGCCCTGTCCCTGCGTTGCGTTGTGTGCACAATGAGTTCAACTAAAACTAATTAACACATTTTTTCCATAATGCTGAAAATATAAAGGAGCCCTGAAATGCAGAGAACATCACCAGCCTTTGCTTTTCTAACACTGAGGGTGGATTTCAGCCCCGCCTCACTCCCTCCCCTCTCCTCGCTCTTCTTCCTCTGCTTTAGTTGCAACACTCCACGTAGTTTGCCGGCAGCATGCCGGACTTCCCGGTTCTTTGCACGGTGCCGTACATCCAGCCCTCGTCGATGGGCTGAGCGTTGATGATGACATCACCGTCCCTGAAGGAGACCTCATCGTGGTCTTGAGCCGCGTAGTCGTACAGCGCCCGGTAAACCCGCTGAAAACGACATTATGAGAGAGAGAGGAGGTTCAGGGTTAGACTTCGAGATTATTTTTTTTTAAATTAGTGACACTTGGTGTGGGCGACTGTGGCTCGGGGGGTCAGAGCAGGTCATCTACTAACTGGGAGGTTGGTGGTTCAAACCCTGACTGATCCTGAACTCTGAGTTGGTCCTGATGTGTTCATCAGCGTGTGAATGTTAGAAAGTTCTTGCATGAATGTGTGTGAAGGACACATGTAGAGTATGAAAGTGATACTGGGATCCTTCTAGAAGATTTCTGAGGTGTTTCACGTTGCAGAAGAACGCACCATGGTGCCTGAGTGCGGCGGAGAGGTGACCGATCTGACAGATGACATGCTGGTCTGATGCATGTAGCCATGATACTGCTGCTGCTGCTGCATCTGGATGCCCTGATGGTACGCTCCCGGGAGGACAGGAGCTGGAAGCACACAGAGGGAAGGATAAGTCCGACTGAAAGGACTTCCTGACTCGGGTTTATTGGAAACATTCGACTCTCCTTTGCTGTGAAACTCTTTGTGCACTGTTACCGATAAAAACTCACAGTGAGCTTCGTGCACACACCTGCAGGGAGAGCGTGAGTTAGTTTGATCTGTGGATTAGAGACAAAACGAGTCGCCCTGCTGTGAGGAAGGAGCACGAGTGAGGAGGAAAGATACCGGGAGTTTCAGTGCTGCTGCGGTCCCAGAGGTCAGAGGTCAAAGAGCTGCCAGACTGAGCCTGGCTGTGGGTCAGAGACTGCTGGGAGTGCTGCCTGCTCAGCCTGTGGTCAGCTCGCTCTAACAGTGAGCCACCACCAGAGGGCAGCGCAGGACAGGAAGCATCACGAGAGAGAGGAGAAACAAAGGAAATATTTCTAATAAGAACAAACACTGGCTGAACATCCCAGCATGGATTATGATACATTTATGGTTCTGTTTTTATTTCAATTCAGTTTAGCTGCTGCTCGTTTGCATATTTCAGTCCAGCTGACACTAACGATTAACAGACTCGTCCTTAAAGGTACTTTTTGTAAAAACTTCAAGAAACTTTCACTTGGTGGTCTTAAGAGTTTGAGTCGAAGGAATCTGGATTTCTTTGGAGGTTCTTGAAGTTTCAGCTCTCACCAGAATTCTTCAGTTCTTGTTTCAAATGAGAGCTGAAACTTCGGACCGCCGTGACCCCGAAGAATGAAACCTGTACAGACAAAACACAAGGTGGCAGCGTTTAACCACAACGTTTTAGTGCAGCTGTCACCAGCATTACATTCTTCTGTCTGATACTATTTTGTGTTGCTACCTTAAAAGACAACTTCTAACTAATTTAGTGTTTCTATATTTTGAACTTTGCAGAATCCCAGCTCTCCTGGTGTCACATGAACTCTGTGGCATGTCTTGCTTTGGACACACGAACTTGCAGCCCCATCTTGTGGGTCACAGTGGTATTACACGAGAGTACAGCCCGGCCCTACTTCAGCTTCAGTTAATATCTCAACGTCTTGCACACAGCGTCATTAAAGTTCCTTTTAAAGGTATCAAACACTTCATAAAAAAGATTTGCAAAAGAGTACCTTTAAGTCGTAACCAGGATGATTTAGCAAAATAAATCACTAAAAGCAGAACTGGACCACCAGCGAACATGTTCGCATGTTATAAACTAAGTCTATGAGACATGTTGTATGCAAACTGTAAAATAAAGCTTGAGGATCAGCCACCGGCAGGCTCGCTATTTGAAAAGACGGAGAGGACTCAGGTGAACTACCAGACATCCTGCGGAGGCTCTTGGACTGAATGTTGTCCTCCAGAGGGTCAAAGTCAAAGATGGAGCCTGGGTCTGTCCTCCACACCTTCAGGTCTTCAGACAGGAAGGAAAAGTCAAAAACACGGAAACATTCAAGCTGATAAATACTCCATACTCCGTCTTTGTTCTTCCCCTGAGCAGAAACAAACTCAGAGTACTGCAGTAAAATTAAACACAATACCCAAAAATATGATGAGAAAGGATCAAACGTGCGATCAGCAGAGCTGAAACTGCACCTTCAAACCTCAGCCACCTGTGCTTAGACTCAAACACTATATGAATAACACATGACACAAACTCCTGGACTGAGAGGCCCTCCCTGAAGTTAACAGGAGCCTGGTGTCCTGGTTAGATCCAAGAAAAACAAAGACTTCAAACATGTCCGATCATGATTTATTTCTCTGACTGGGTCATGTAAAAAAACCAGCAGATCCACCAGGATCCAGCACTCATGCTCCTCACTGACCTACGATGATGCCTCCTGGTCGTCTGTCCATCTCCGACACCTGGTGGTGCATGCCTTTGTTGTAGCCCGCCTCTCCCATCATCTGATTGGCTCTCTGGTAGCGCTCCATGCTGGGGTCGTCCAATCCTGGCGTGAAGCCTCGGCCGCGCGCCCGCTCAAAGTCCTCGTGGTACTTCGCCTGTCGAAGGGCACGAGCGGAAAATACAGAGGAGTCGGCATTAGAGAGTGACACACAGGTTAAACAACACACACACACACACACACATCAGGGTGCATTTGGTCAGTGAGCAAAGAAAACACACACAGGGAGTGTTTTTAAATCTTTATTTGTTAACACACACACACACACTGCTCTGTCCTCCGAGCTCTCAGCTTGTGGGTGTTAGTATCCGTGCTGCAGTCCCACCCGTGGTGCCACATCGCTCATGTTAGCTCCTCCCACTGCACAGGTGGGAACCACGACAACCAGTCTGCTACCATGGAGACAGAGTCCTGTGTTTTCCTGACACGTCTGTACTCAGGTGTGTCCAGCTCATTGCAGCTCCGCCCCCTCACCTCCTGCAGCCCGCGCCGGTACTTCACCTGTTCACACACACACACACACACACACACACACACACACACACACGTTTGATCATCCACACTCTGGAACAAGAGCCTGAGGCTCAAGTTTAGTTTCAGGGTTTAGCTTAATTTCGGCTTTGTTACATAATAACAGTGACCTGACTCAGGGCTATGTTAGGTGTGTGTGTGTGTGTGTGTGTGTGTGTCTTGCCGAGCTGATGTTCTCCTGGTTTAGTTTCACTCTCTCGAGTTCTGGAGTCACTCCGATGCTCGTGGCCTTCAGCGCGCTCTGCCTGTATCTGACCTGGTGGGAGGACAGACAGGAAGCATGAGGTCAGGTGATCACAGAGTCGCACACTGATGAGACTACAAGTCACACCTCAGCAAGCTCCTGCACAGGTGAGACACCAAGAACCAGACGGCCTGGACAAAATTTGCTTAATCAAATCGTGATTTATAAATCTGGTTTATCTGGTAATCTTTTTTAGGTTATTAGACTAGAATTCAACCTAATTTCATTTGTTGTTACAGTCACCGTCTGAGTCGTTTCCTCTGATTAGAGGAGTTAGACGGGGCTTCCAAAGTGAATCCTGCTGCTACACAAACACAAACTCCTGTTTTTATTTCAGCTGTTTACTGAGAGCAGCTGTGATTTAAGGTCAGCACAGGTACAGGTTGCCTACACAGCAGTTACTGTTGTATTAGTGATATTTCTCAGTAAATAATGTTGTTTCAGTGAGTTTTATTTCTAAAGTTTGTCTTTTATTTTTTATTGAGTTCCCTAATATAGAGCTGCTTTAACCTGCTTACAAATGATTATGATCTGCAAACCGCTTTGTAACCCACCCCCACCTTACAGGCTGTTTCTGGCTGTCCTGTTCTCGGTGTCACTCACTGAGCTGATGTTCTCCTGGTTGCGTCGGACTCGCTCCATCTCCGGCGTGTCTGTGACGGCGGTGCCGCGACCCACCTCCTCCCTGTACTGGACCTGAGGGGAGGCAGAGGCGAGTCACGCGCTGAGCTTCAAATTCATTTTGGAAAATTGACGTATGATATTAAAAGCATTTTAAAAGCTGCTCATGGCTGGTGAACATGTTTAAATCCTTCAGCACACATTCGATCAGAACGGCCTCCCAAACTCCCAAACAACAACAAAGAGCCTGTGAGAATTTTTAACAAGTTCAATTATTTTGGGAAGAAAATCCAGAAGATGAAGAGTAATTTAAATATCTTAAATATCGTTATTGTAAATATTTACTGATCATGTCTTCAGCTGTCATATTTAAGCACTCTTTTTGAAGCCAAGTTTGTTTTTAGAACTAATTCTGTTAACTTCATTAATGCCTCACTGTGAAGCCCGATTAAAACTGCTTTCTGATCAGAAGTGTGAACATACGTCGCTGATCTTCTTGGCGTTCTCTCTGGCGAGGACGATCTCTGGCGTCTCCGTGACCGATGACGTCAGGTTTCTCATCAGCTTCGAGTCCCAGCAGTAACGCAGCTAGAGGGCGCCAAAGAGCTGCGTTAACGCCACTCGATTCGATTATTGTCACGTTTGGCGAATGTTGCTGCCTCTGATACCAGACTCACAGAGCTGAGGTGCCTCTGGTTGGCTCTGACCCGCTGCATCTCCGGGGTCTCTGGAACCACGCTGTAGCGTCCCTTCAGCCGCTCTGCCTCGTCTCGGTACTTCTTCTGCAGCCACAGAGACGTTTACACTGCAGGAGCGAACTTCTGTTTACAGTCTTTTTTAATCACACTGACCTGGCTGTAGACGTCTCTGAGGTAGGAGGCATGCAGCAGCTCGGGGGTGTCTGTAACTGTCCCGTAAGAGTTTTCTCGGAGCTGCTCCGTCTGCTTGTACGACCTCTGCATCAAATGAAGACAGGATCGTTTGTAGGATGTTTGCCGGCTGCAGCTGCGTCTGTTTGGCTAGAAATAACGCCCGTACCTGGCTCTGGATCTCTGAGGCCCTCTTGGCTCTTTGTATCTCCAGGACGTCAGAACTCAGCTCCATGCCTTTACCCAATATCTCCCTCTCCAAATCTTTGCGGTACTCCTTCTGTGGACGCACAAACACCACAGTAAAGACTCCAGTTCACATCAGACTGCTTCCACCTGTCAGAAATGTTTTACCTGGTTCAGTATCTGATTGGCTTTTCTAACTCTCAGCAGCTCCGGTGTCTCCTCAAGACCGACACCGGATAAGCCCCGCCCCTTCACTTCCTGCTCCAGGTCCTTCTTGTACTCTTTCTGCAAGACATGAGCATTGGTTAAAGAGTGCAAACAAACACACAAAAACAGGTAAATCTGAATACAAATTATGAAATGATAAAAATGGTTTTCAATCCACGGCCTGATGGATTAAAGGAAGTTCTGGAAGGAGACCAAAGGTTTGTTTATACATCTGAGTTTTTTTTATTTTTCCTTCTGAAGAACTTCATTTCACGTCTTCCTTTAGAAATTGTTAACAGAAGTAGGTTAAAAATACTTTTTCTCTGGGTAAATGAGTGCATCAGGAGCCAGAACAGGTTGGAAATTAATGCCGGGGATTATTGGCACTTCCAGAGTTTGAGCACAGCTTGAGGGGGCTCATCTCTCTGAGGGGGCGTTACCTCGCTCAGCAGGCTGCCAGCACGGCGGGCTGTCAGGTATCCAGGAGTCTGGTCGACGTCCAGCAGGGCTTTGCCCTTCATCTGCTCCTCGTAGTCCCTCCGATACTCCTTCTGAGACACACAGCACAATGAGAGTGAGACTCGTCCTGGCGGGGCTTCGATCAAAGATGTGGTCTTTTTAAAGCACATGTTCACATGGCCAGGCCTTGTTATGATGAGCTGACATGAATGATGTCACAGAGCCTGATTCTGTTCTGAGCCTGTGGCTGTGCTGTCAGGCTCTCGTGCCCATGCACGGACTCTCGTCCAATCATCTTTGGGCGCGCCTCCTTCAAGCCAATCAGCCTCCACTCTGCATCTAACCCATTCTTCCTCATTCCTCAACCCACCTCCTCCCCATCTCCACCTCACCCAAATCACTCAGTGCTCCATCCCAGCCTCCATGTTTAGGGGGGGGGCTCATAGCCGGCGTGCTACCTGTCACTCAGACTGTATTTGACCCCTCTGCTGCACAGATCATCGTTTCATCTGTTTTAGCTGCTTTTCTTTGTACAGTATGAAGTAACTGGGGTTGTGTTCTCTGATAGGAAAAAAACTTTTTTCATCCACCAAAAATTAAAATAAATAAAGAATAGAAATGTGTGTTTGGTCTGCTCCCAGCTGTTAAATGAAATCAGTGTTAAAAAGTTAAACTATGATTCTGTGCAAAGTTCTAGTTTCTGGGTTTTACCTGCAGTTCACTGCAGTCTGTGGGACAGAATATTGAACTGCATTATTTAAGACATGCCGCTTTAAAAGCTTAAAAATTCAATCCAAAGACAAAAAACATGCCAGCAGCATTTTATCTTCATCTGCTGGATCCTAAACTCTGAAACCTCCGAGTGAAGCTAAAGACCTGCAGCTCTAAGTTCACATCAGAGAGGTTCTACCTCGCTTTGCATCTTCTGCGCTTCTTTGGACACTTTGTAGCCGTGAGTGTCTCCAAACTCCATCAGAGAGCGACCTTTGTTCTTCTCATAGTCCTCTCTGTACTTCACCTGCAAGCAACAAACCCATCAGTCAAGCCTCTGTGTGTGTGTGTGTGTGTGTGTGTGTCTGTGTGTGACAATAACCTGGCTGTGCAGCACTGCGTTCTCCTTGTGGTGGCGCTGTTCAGCTGTGTCCAGAGCTATGTGGTACTGAGCCTTTGTTTGCTCATACTTCTTCTTATACTCAACCTGATGACACACACCCACACACACACACACACACACACACACACACACACAACTCTTCCTTAAATTCTTTAATCATTAATGTGCTGGCTGCAGATATTAAAGCGTGTCTGTTATTGGTCCAAACTGTGAACTTTGCGGAGGCTTTTATTTTGAAGGCTGCAGTGTTTCATAGCACTTGTTACACTCTTGTTTTCTCTGAAGCTCTAATATAGATAGTCATCAATGCCACTTGTTAAGCAGCTGCTTAAAACCTGCTTTCATTGTCTCACATGCTGCTCACATTACTCTGAAGCTTGCTGGCGTGCAGGGCGTGCTCGAGCTGGAGGAGGTTCGGCAGGTCCGAGGAACCTTCTGCTTTGTGGTTCTGGTTGGTTTTGTACTTCACCTGGAGGACAGGAGAGCAGTGCTTATCAGGGTCAAAGGTTTTACAGGGATTTAAAAATGATTCCCAGGGAATACGTAATTCTCTTTCAGGATTTGTCGGCACCCCGTTAATCACTTAGATGTAGTAACTCTGGTTTTAGCCACTCGTCTGTGGTTTGTTTACTCACATTTTCCGACCCCGACCCACTAAAGCGACAACAGGCAGCGCTGAGGTCAGAGTGCAGTTCCTCTAATGTCCACTTGAGGCTCTAAAAGTGAGTCAGTCCCCACAGGCTCTCATCTTATCCAAACATAAACGTGTTTACAGCCTGCTTCTGTATTATAATATATTATAGTACGATGTTTTCCATCTTGTGTGGGAGATGAATCTTATTTAAAGTTGGAATTCGAGTGTTTTATTCGGGTGTTACTCAGAGCAGGAATCTGCACCTCTGTGTCGGTCGTTAGCTGATAACGACTCACTCCCTCCTCATGTCCCGGTACACTTCAGGCCACTAAACAAGGTCATGATGACCAATTTTAAACTGCACAGTCATGGACTGTCCTCCCCATTACTGAAGCAGTGTGGGATCATCTAAAGGCAGAAACATCCAAGGAGGAGCTTTGAGTTCAGGAAGTGTGGAGAACTGTTCCTGCTGCTGCCTCGGAGAGGTAAAGGAGGTGACACCAAGGAGGGTATAAACTGTTTTAGCCTTTTATTACTGCATTTCCATGTTTGTTTGCACTTGTTTCATTAAATCACTGCCCCAATTTTCCATTTTCTTAGACTCTTGCACAGTATTGCACCTGCCCAGCTTCAGTCTGTGTGTGGGAAAAACTCTTAAAACTGTTGTTGTGGAAAACAGGAACAAACTTTGGCAGCAGTGCTCCAGAAATACTCGATCCCTGCTCTCCAAAACTAAGCCAGCATCAGTGATTCAGTGTGTCACGCTGGTGATGAAGTTTCTGGGTTAAAGGTTAAAAGGAATCAGACTCTGTGGAAGATTAGCAGACGTTTTCCTTGGCTTTTACAGACATGACTGACTCTCGCAGTCAGACACTGTAATGGTCTCTCCCTGTCTGCCAAATTCAGACTTTCTGGCCTCAGTTAATCACAGAGATGACGGCGAACACCAAACGCAAATCTCAGGGTCACACGAGCTACATTTTCTACAACCTGCAGGAGCGTGTCGGTGCTAAAAGTGTTAAGATGAAATTTCCCATTCTGAGTTCCACACGTCGCACTTTCCTTTGATGCTTTCTTCAGTTGTGATGCCAGAATCGGTTCCAGTTTGAGCCCCTTTCAGCCAGCCTCTCCCACTAAAACCCTCAATTCAGAGCCCCGCCTGTGCACCACGATGCTGAGCGTCTCAAAGAGAGGCTTTTCTAAAAAAGCAGCACTGAGTGAACGCGCAGCATTCCTGAACACCGGGCAGCGTTCAGCACAACAAGCTGTTATGCAACGCGGTGAAGTGGGGAGGCTGCTTCCTGCTGCGGTGTGGGCGGCGAGTGGACTGAAAAGGCTGCTTCTGTGTGCGTGAGTGTGCTCGCATGTACGTGTGATTGTGTGGAGCTTCTCCTCACCGCTCAGCTGTTATTGTGCGTTTGTGTTTGCATGAAATCATCATTACAGTGACTTTGTAACGACACCTGGCCTCCAGAGGGCGGTCTGAAGCACAGTTTTAGGTTTCATGTCCGTGTGTTTAATATTTAATAGTGATGATTATGTTCAGGGTGAGAGAGCATCAGAGAGGGTCCCTGCAACTGTAGAAAGACCAGTGTGTGTGTGTGTGTGTAACCTCTCCAGCTTTCATCCCACCATCCTCCATTTGCCTGAGAAAGGTTGCTATGGTTACGCCCACACAACAGACTGAATTTTTCAAGTGTGTGTGTCAAAGAGAACGACACACACACACACACGCTCGCACACACACATTTATGATGAAGGGGCAGCACGGGGGTTAGCGCTGTCTCACAGCAGGAAGGTTCTGGGTTCGATTCCTCCATGTTCTCCCCGTGTCTGTGAGGGTTCTCTCCGGGTACTCCGGTTTCCTCCCACAGTCCAAAGACATGTTAGACAGGTAGTGGGGGTTACCTGGTGATTCTAAATTACCCATTGGTGTGAATCTGCCTCTCTGTGTTGGCCCTGCGACAGGCTGACCTGTACAGGTGTACCCTGCATCTCACACTGTGACAGCTGTGACAGCTGGGATAGGCTCCGCCCCCCCGTGACCCTGAACAGGATAAGCAGTAGAGGATAGATGGATGAAGGGTGCTACATGAAAATCAGCGTCAGCTGCTTTTGTCACACTGAGTGGGATGAAGCTGAGCTCAGAGGGAAACCAGACTTCTGCTCCACCATCTGAACACACGTGACCATCACCTCCAGTTTTACTGAAACATATTCCACAAACTTTGGTGTCATGAGTACTGGAGGATGCATCCCTGCTTTCCCTCAAACACATCAGTTTACGCACTAAACTCTGCCGCACACGCACACATCCATGACGGTGGGTTTTCAACAGCTTTTCTCTATCCTGCACTGTCACAAAAACACTTCATGAAAGAACATCCTCACCTTCACCTGTGTGACAGATCATGTGACCATGATTCACTCACTTGACTGGCCAGCGCAGCAGCAGCCTGCGTCTGTTTGAAGGAGACACACTCCAGCGGGTTGTACTGAGGCCTTTGTCTGTCGAAGCTCTGCTTGTACTTCACCTGCAGCAGAAAACATCAAAACCATTTTGGAAACATCAGCGTTTAAATTTAAGCGTAAAGTCTTTTAACACTGCATCACAGTGCCGACCTGCTAAATGGCTCCCAGTGCATGCTGGGAAGGTTGTGTGCGTTACCTGGCTGGCCAGCTTTGACACCTCTGTGGCGTGCTGGATGTCGGTTCTGGCCAGAAGAGACCCGTCGCTGTGAACAGGCTGCTTGGTACTATTCTTATAGGTCACCTGTGGACATCACAAACACAATAAAGATGTATCTTTGCAACATCAATAGTTAAATGTAGCAACAGTTACACACAAAGACAAAACAGAGGAAACTGGTTTTAGATCACAACTACAACTAAAGATTTAGGCATAAATACAACAGTGAAACAAACACACTCAATGAACAGAGAAAAAAAGATTCATTCTTTAGTTTTAGTCATTTATTTATCTCCTATTACACACACACACACACACACACACACACACCTTTGGACTTCTATCTTTTTGTCCACTCCCACTGACACACTGCATCCCCTTTAAGTAAGCCTGAGTCTGAACCTCTAAAGGTCCTCACTCTTAAGTTAAGATTTACCCTCACAAAGACACACACACACACACCCACACACTTACATAATGACAGTTGAGTGTTTTCACATTTTCTATAATTAATCAGTGTTTCAGAGAGCAGCTGCTGAACAGGACCGTTGTCATGGAAATGAGCATCGGATGGGATGTGGTTACATGTTCACACACGCACACACACACACACACACACACACACTCACATCGCTGGCCAGTTTAGCAGCGTTCGCGGCGTTCACGATGTCAGGTCTGTCGGGCGCCGTGTTGTAGTGATGAAGCTCCTCTTTACCTTTCCTGTAGCTGATCTGAGACCAGCACAGGTGGAGAAAAGGCTTAAATAAAACAAATACAAACAAAAGGGCAAAAATCATCCACATAAATAATAAAAAACCAGCTGCTTTAATAACTTGCTTTGTTTCCACCTGACCCTCGTTCTCAGACACCACCAGTCTCCTGCTAGCGCTCATATTCTGTAGTCAGATACTGAGTGGGTGAAGACTTCTTTCTTTTTACTTCTGCATTCTTTCTAATGGCCAGCAGGGGGCCATCTGTTAGCGGTCAGTGGGAAAACAGGCTGTGGTTCTCTTGAGCTGTGACCTCAGGGAACATTTACTCAGTGACCTCGTGGGCTTTACGTCCACAGTGAGGAACACACAGTCGGCTGTATTGTTGGATTACACTGAGATGTGTGTATTTACATCACTCTGGTTCCTAGTGACCTCCATGGCGTGCTCCACCTCCGGCAGCGTCTTCATGTTGCTGTAGTTGGACTTGCCCTTCTCCCGATTGTACTTCTCCTTATAGAACTTCTACAGAGAGGCAGAGAGACGCCGGTCAGAGTAAACCAGGAGAAGAAGTAAGAGAAAAGCAGGAGCTCGATAAACTGAGGGAGGAAAATATCTGATGACTAATTCAGCCTGGTGCTCGTTTGCCTAAAAATAAGACGAGCCGCTTCCAACTGTGAAAATGAGGGAGTGACAGCGCGCCGCAGGAACCGATACAAAACTGATTGAAGTTAAAAAGCCTGCAGAACAAACCGGCTCTGTTTGGAGTTCTGCTTCAATCGGGTTTCAGTGCTAATGTGGGCACAACTTTAAAATAAGGTTCCTACATTTAAAAAATGATTATGCCCGTCAATCTGTGAGAAAATAATAATTAGAGCTGAAACCAACTTAAAGCTTAAAGCGATCCCTGCAGATGAAACTTCTGTTTGTGGTTTCCATCACATTTCTTTGACAATGTCTAAAAATTAGGTGAACTATTTTTGTAATACGACTCATTTCATGGTGACACCAGCAGGCTGAAGTCTGCGATTGGCTGCATGCTTCACCCTCGCATGTCTGTCTTACAGAGAGGCCTCTGCCAGGTGATATTAATTACTGCTGTAACTGTTGCATCCATGTGCCCACTCTTCCGCCTTCCTTATCCAGTTCAGGAGCAGCTGGAGCCGATCTCAGCTGTCAGAGCCAGAGGTGGGCTCCACCCTAAAAATCTCTCGCAGGGCTGACACAGAGAGACAGACAAGCATTGGAACCGACCATTAAGCTAAAGCCATGCACATCTTTGGACTGTGGAAGGAAGCTGGAGAGAACCCACACACATGAGGAGAACATGCAAACTCCACCCAGAAAGGCCCAGACTGAATTCAAAGCCAGGACCTTCTTGCACCACCATGCTGCTGTTGTCAATCACCATCAGTTCTGCAAAATCATTTCCCAAACATGGGATAAATAAAACGTGGGAGTTTGCCCATCCAGCCTACATGTGTTTTGTGGACTTGGAGAAGGCATTCGACCGCGTCCCTCGGGGTATCCTGTGGGGGTGCTCGGGTGTACAACCTCAGGGAGAGCTTGGTCCGTACAGCCTGTAATAATTCAGATTGGTTCCCTGTGGGTGTTTGGCAGGGCTGCCCTTTGTCACCCATTCTGTTCATGATTTTTTTGGACAGAATTTCCAGGCGTAGCCAGGTGGAGGAAGGCTTCCACCTCGGTGGCCTCAGAATCTCATTTGTGGATGATGCGGTCCTGTTGGCTTCATCAGGTGGTGGCCTCCAGCTCGCAGTGGAACGGTTCACAGCCGGCTGCCATGAGAATCAGCACCTCTAAGTCTGAGGCCATGGTCCTCGACGAGTTGCTGCCCCAGGTGGAGGAATCTCGGGGTCTTTTCGCAAGTGACGGGAGAAAGGAGCCGGAGATCGACAGATGGATCGGGGCCGCGTCTGCAGAGGTGAGGACGCTGCACCGGTCTGTCGTGGTGAAGAGAGAGCTGAGTGTGAAAGCGAAGCTGTTGATTTACCCATCGATCTACGTTCCCACCCTCACCTATGGGTCACGAGCTCTGGGTAGTGGCAGAAAGAATGAGCTCGCCGAAGTGAGTTTCCTCTGAAGGGTGGCTGGCCAGTTGAGGTGGTTCTGGTATCTGATTAGGAAGCCTCCTGGGTGAGGGGTTCTGGGAGGAAACACTGGCCCGGGAACGCCCCGGGGTCCCTCCGGATGAGCGGATAGAGGGAGGTCTGTGCTTCTCTGCTGCGGCCCCCGCGACCCGGATAAGAGGAAGAGAATTCTAAACTAGAATAAAGATGAAGAAGCATTTTCTTCAGTGAGTTCTGCTCATTTGTTAGTTTTGTGCGCTGTTAGCATCACACCGTTTAAAAAGCTAAAACTTCAATCTTTGAATTTTTGATCTTTCTGTTTAATTGAATTCTTTCCTGCAGCTTATTCAGTTTTATGGGTATTTTTTTTTTTTGTTTTAGCCATTTCCAAAGTCATTCTCAAAGCAGACCATGCTCCTCTGTACGAATGGAGGTTAATTATAATTTTTCAGGTAATAGATATTTTACAGCAGACAGCAGAGACAGCCAGGTTAGACCCAGGTAGGAGTTATAAGCCTTACTGGGTTAGAAAGCAGCTCATACTGGATGCTGTTGTCCCCGTTTGTTCCTTCAGGGTTTGTCTGGGCGGCTGTTTAAAGGCGGTCTACGTTACGCGCTCCAGTTAGCGTCGCATTGCTCGGTCAGCAGACGTGAAACCAGAAAAGCATCGTGCCCCAGATTCCCCACAGCTGATTCTCTGCCCTCGGGGCCGACCAACACCAAACAATCATCCTCATGTGTCACTCAGTCCGTGCTCTGCTCCGACACCGGACTGTAGGAGGAGAACCAGGTCAGCACTTGAGTCCTCACAGAGGCTGAAAACAATCAGACGCACTCACGAGCTGCAAACCGTCTGCGTGGTTTCAGGAGGAGCCGGCCGAGCGCCTCACTGAGACCAGACGTGCACCACATCAGTCCCATTCCCAGGTGTTTCAGAATACTTGATTGATCCCAGAGGGGAATTCCTTAGGAACTGCCCAAAACTCAAATTCAAACAGTACTGAAGCTCTTTGAGTGTTTTACGTGGGCCATGAGGGCGGCAGTCTAAGCACAGACCTGGATCGTCCTCCTCCAGTTGGTCTGGGACGCCTTCCCAAGCTAGCCAAGACACAAAATGTGTTTGTGTGTCCAGGGTCCACCCCGGGGTCTCCTCCTGAAACACCTGAATCACCTCGCCTTAGGATGAGGACGCTGGACCACTCAGCTTCCTGCTCTCATCTCTCATGCAGAGCACTCTTCTGGAGATTGTTGAACGGTGAAGCAAACAAATTCGCTGCGTTTCGTTTGATGGCCGGCAGCCTCGTCTCTGTCCTGATTAACTGTCACCTGCTCATGAACACCAGCAGCATCCAGCTCGCGTCACACCGTCTGTAAAATCTCTCTGTGT
>VUQK01026698.1:1473-13319 GCA_015106715.1 Bujurquina vittata
CCATGTGGATTTAAACTTCTCACATACACGCGCGTGCACACACACACACACGTTTCCAACAGATGAACATACTCACACTGCCAGAGCTGCCAGATCGCCTGCTCATATACTGCTTAGCCACTCACCCCCACTGCATTTACTATATAGGCCACAATGTGTTGAAGCTTTTACCCTCCAAATTCGACACCAGTTCTTTAATCTTTTCAGTAGTTAAAATGCAGCTTATTTGTTTTCTTCCTTAAATGCTGCAGTTAAAGGAGTAAGGTTATCTTAGGGGATCCGTGAAGTCTTTGGTGAGCTTTCATTGCCATTAAAGCGGCACACGCGACAGTGAGCAGAAAACAGTACTTGGATGTCTCCATCGTTACAAATGCCCATGTATTTGCAAATGTCACGTGTTTGTGTGACCAATGAGCAAAACAGAAGGATAAACATAGAAATGTTGCTGTGAACTGTCTCACCTTCTTTTAGGCTCGTAAAAAGAGCTTGGAGTGTGTGACCACAGGGGGGCAGAATAGCTGGCAGTTTCAAATACACTGTCATAAACACGGCATTGTGCAGTTAAGACGATACCTGTTGCTCTGTTGGCTGATTTTCTAATTAATCTTTATTGAAACACTTTGAAGTGGTCTGACAAGCATAAATACTCCTTTGACTCTAAAAACATTCAAAGACATGTAGTAAATGTTACACTACATGATCATGACTTGTTTTCGTCTTCTCTAACTCAGAGGGCGACAGATCACTTTCCAAATTCACTTAGTTTTCAGCCTCCCTCTTGAGTTGTTAAATGGCGCCACATTACTATTAACAGAATGTTTCAGTTGCATGCACTAGTTTGTACTTCATTGTAGTCCTTTGCAGCTGTATAAGCTTTTGAATGTGTGTTTGTGTCTGAGAGCGGGCAAGGCACTTGTGCCTCTATTACTTTCAGTGCGAGCAGGAAATGAAGGAGAAAGCTGCTCATTCTCTAAATGTAAACGCCCACCTTATTCCTTTACTGTCCTGGAACTCAAACTGCCTCGAAACACACACACACACACACACACACACACACACACACGCGCACACACACGCACACACACACGCACACACACACACAAATTCTCTCCTCAGAGCCTTTTGTGTCATGGTCTTCTTCTTGATCCTTATTTTTATTTTGCGCTCATTTTTGTTTGTTGTTTTTTTCATATCTGTTCCCTCTGTGTTCCTGCTCCTCTGAGTGGGTTTTAATCACTTCCTATTTTATTTTGAAACTCTTTCTATATTTTTATTTGCCTCCTTTGTTCCTGTTCCTGCCTCTGTACTGTACTGTTTGGGTTCACCTGTACCACATCATGCCTCTCCCTTGAGTGTGTATTTAGCCTGAGTGGCTACCCTCAGTCTTTGTTATCTCACCTGCTTTCTTTTCAAAGACCACCACCGTTGCACAGATACTTTGTGGTCTTGTAAAGCTTTGCTATTTACAGATTTTCCCTGCCCCCCCGTGTGTCTTATGAGTCTGGATTAAAGGGCTTTTGTTCAGTTGAGTGTTAGCTATTAGCAATTATGTGGCACATAAAGAGGCAGCAGACGCACAAAAACTGTGCGTGCAAATTCAGTCTGTATTATAGTGAATGCTAACTGGTGCTGCTGATATACTGAATGAAGAATTGCAGTGAAGGGTGGTGGAAACACTATGCAGGTCCTGTTCTTAATAAGAGCCTGGCCCATAACATTCAAGATTAATAGGCTGGACTTGTTTTTCAGCTAAAAGGGGAATTAGAAAAAGACATAGTGAAAGACATGAGCTTATTTTTGCATGCAAATGCGTGAAGATTTGCATATTTCCTCCCTTTACTTCCTTTTACCTCTACGTGTTCATGCTGTCTGTGCTTATTTGCACATCAGCAGTAGCTATTTTGGCCTCCACATGCAGCTGACATATGTGGAAGTCAGTTAGCTAAATGGCAGATAGTGAATCTACGCAAACATATGGCCCTCCAGAGTGGATGGAACAGCATGTTATTAATCAGGCGCTTGTTTTGAAGGACGTTGTTTTGGCTCTCAGTTCTGAGCCAGAGGACAGAAAGATGAGGAGAGAGAGGGGGGGAACAGATTTGAGCTCTGTTTTTGTGGATTAAAATTTTGACAGCGTCGCTTATTTAGTTTTCTCTTTGAATTATTCGCTGAATCATTTACCTGTTTCCCTTTATCTGTGTTTATCGATCTCCTACTCTTATTCTCCTCATAACCGTGTCTGGACCAGAGGAAGTTTTTCCACCGGGCTGGCAGCAACACGGGGACGGAGAAAGAGAGACGGGGAGAGCGAGCAGTGGGGAGGCTTGGCAGACGCCGCTTGTTATTTTCCCTCCGCCTCCCATTGACTCTGTCAGCAGTGGTTCACTCTTAAAAAAAGGCCTGCAAGCTCAGAGTGGCTTGACAACGTGCCCTCTTCAGCTATCAGTAGGAACTTATCAGTCATACAGAAGCAGAAGGAAACCGGTGGTGGCATTACTATTTCCCCCTTTTTAACACCCCCTTTCTTCTTGACTTTTATCCAGCTGTTTCTTCTTCTCTCCTTCTTTCCTTTCTTTCCATCTTATTTTACCAGTTTAGTCTACAAATCCTTTTGGATTGAACCCCAACTCTTTACTGGGCTCAAACTAAAACCCCTGTGGTAAAGCAACGTTCTTCTCCGATGCCAAATATTGCTTTTAGTCAGTGAGGCCTGAACAAGGCGCAGCAAGGAAGTAAGCCGTGGACGGAATACGTATTGAGCAACGCTTCCTGGAGTCACATCTATGTTTTTCCAGTGGTGTGTCTGAGTGTTTTGGGATGACAGCTTGTGTTTTTAAAGGGAATCCAACAGGAACAAACAGGAATGAGAGCTCCGGTGCTCATCCAGCAACAGAGCTGTTCCTAGTTAATGAGATGTGACATCTGCTGTTCTGCTGATGAGGCTGAGTTTTCCTCAGTTTAACTCTGGATGTGAGGATGCAAAAAGTTTCCCAGCGTCTCCAGAGGATGTGCCGAGCGACCTCCCCACTCAACACTCTCATAACGTTGAGCGAAACCAAAAGAAGACTGTTTGATGTTTTGCTGGCTGCGCAGGCTGCATGTTTGCATGTCCAGATAGTTAATGTAAATGAACATGTGTGCGCAGTGCATGTGGGCAAGTTTATTTGCCGTACCTCTCATTCATTGCTCCCCCCAGTTCAGCGTTTGGCAAGAGTTTTGTTTGGGGCTTCCAAAAGCAGGACTTTGTGCCAACTCTTAACAGGGGTCAACTCCTCAGAATAAAACTTACATTATCCCGCTTTTCATCTTGTTGCAGACGTACTTCCCAGGCCAAGAGTTTATTTTTATTATTTCACTTCAGATGCGGGATGAATATATCTCTCTCTGATGGGTCAATAGTGAGTAAGGGTTTGGAAACAGCTCTTCTGGGACTATTTGAAAAGCTCCAGACTTTGTTATTGTTCAGTTTGAGCTTGATTTAGATGTGTGCGTAGGTGTTTGTAAAAAAAAAAAAAAGGGAGAAAAGAGACTAGGGTTATTGTGGTGCTATGGTCCCCTTGGAGCCGGATAATAAAAAGCATTTCCGAAAGCCAGATTTTCTGGAGTAGAAAGGCGGATGCTTACTAAGCGACACATGTATCGTATGCTAACACAGGTTGAGTTTTCCCAGGGTCCACTTGTACAAAACATCCCCATTTCCGCAACCAACCAATGACCGCATTGCTAACGTTGTAGCTACTAATTACTTAATACCACAGAAATGCAATTGAACGGCTAACAATAGTACAAGGAAGAGTTGTTTGTGATACTGCCCCCTGGTGACATTAAACAGCTACAACATGTAGATGACAGTCTGCAAAGCTGTATATAAGCAAATCCGGACAAGAACACATTACACTGTTTAGAGTGTTTTGCTTTCAATCTTAGGATACACTTGCCCCCTGTGAGGGACGGGTTGCTGCAAGTCAGTATCCTGTGATGATTTCTGTCCTGATGGAGGGGGCTCCTCCAGGATGCTAATGCCCCAGTACATAGAGTTTGAGGGGTCACTGAGCGTTTGATGAGTATGGAAATGATGTGAATCCTAGATTGTGGGATTAAAGAGTGTTCTCCACTACCAAACACCTGTACTTTTTGAGTTGGAAAATCACAAACCAGGCCTACTGAAGGTGTTTTTGCAGCCTGTGATGACAAAACACCGTACTAAGACACTCATGTGGGTTTTTCGTTTAATTTGTCACCTGTCTGTTAAAACTCAAGAGCCAAGGTTGAAATCTTGTTGTTTTATCACTCTGTTTAGATACAAGATGGGCCAATTAAACATTGGGTTCACAAGGGGAAACATCTTTTTCCATTTCTAACAATGGCTCCTTCTTGTATCCATATCAGCATTCTAACCTTTATAGTAATGATCCCAACTATACTTTATAGTATCTGAAACCACAGTGTTTACATAACCATAATGAGGTACTAGTTTTAAAACAAACCAAGATTTTTCAGGAACTCTTGTATACTCAAACTTTAACATTAATTTAAAGCCAATCATTTAATTTGGAGCTGGTCTTAAATGTTTTCAAAATATTACGTTTTTTAATGCTCATGTACAGAAAACAATAGAGGAGATTTATTCAATTAAGTAAATGTATTGTGATGCAATTATGATTACACAAATGCTGCTCAGCATGATATGAAATGAAAACGCATTAGACGGTCAATGTTCCTCATGTCCGCTTACTTGCAGGTGACCGCAGGTACTCACCACATGGCCACAAACATATGTAACCCATCTTTTATCGAGCCTTAAACAAACTAGCAGAGTTTGCCCGTTTCTGCCCAGATAAACACCTGAAATTTAACTTGGCTTGAAGTGTTTCTCAAGGAAGTGGGTTAAAACAACTTATCCGTGCAGTGGTCCTCCCCCCAGCTTTGGAGCTGTGTCTTATGAAAATGCTTTTATGCCGTACTGTATTGGCATCGCAGTAGCACAAATTACACCCCTAATGGTTCATACTGTCTTTGTGTATACTTATTTATATTTACCATGGCTGCAGTCCCATGTGAAATTAAAAAAAGGGAGAGGAAAAAAAGCCAAATTTTGTTTGAGCTCTTACATTATCCCCTGATTGTTCAGTGCAGAGTACTTTTTCTCTCAGACTTTATGTTTAAATGGCTTTGGCTTACAGACCTAATCCTTTCTGTAAAGACTTTGAGGCCATTGGGCAACATGTGTTTCATAATGCAACGCTCAAAGGCTTTAGGCAGCATACAACACAACCAGTCCTTCAAGGCTTTTGTCTTGATCATTTCCTGTAATCAGCAGCAAAGTAGTGAAATGACAAAACGAAAAAGCTTTGTGCTCTTTCCAGCTCGTTTGAGGTGTATGCAGTGCGAGCTTTGCTTTACAGTGTGTGTGTGTGTGTGTGTGTACATGGTCCTACTGTAACTACAGTGTTTGTGTTTATCCCCACAACATATGTAATGCTTTCTGGAGTTATACAGCAGAGGCAACGCTGTTTGGATTTGCTTCCAAGTCCCTAAAGAAGCTGCTGAGGAAGAATTATTGTGTTTCATGCTCTCAGGAAAGGTTCTGCCTATAGAAAACAATTAAGGAAGGATATATGTGGAGTAGAGTTTCATAGCAAACATTTGAGATGCTGCACAGTGAAAACTGAGATAAACACTTGACTAACTGCACAACAGCCTTATCGTCTGCCTCTCTACTCTTCATACATTCAGAATATGAAGCTGCTGTTGGCTGTAAAGCAGCACAGACATAAACTGTCTTATTAAAAACTGAAGAAGGTCAAAGATTTACATGACCCGATTGAAATCTGGCGCTCCTATTGGTGATATATTGCAGAATAAGCGGACGGAAATAAAACATGCCTAAGCAGACATTAACCATGCGAGCCTGTGATTGTTTGGACAGTGAATGCTACAGAAGTACAACCACTTCTGGGAAGATGTTCTTTAGCCAGCCAACATAATACTTAATTAGCGAGGGCATTGAATCAATTACCACTCACCTTCATGTGGTTTGCAGATGGCTACACACTCTTTCTCTCTCTCTCTCTCTGCACTTTTCCATCTTTTTCCTCTGCAAGCCGCCAGTTTAAAAAAAAAGAATGAAGTTAAAAAAAAGAGAGAAAACTTGTGTTGCCTCATTGCTAATTTGAACCAGAGAAGTGGTCATTTCCTAACAGTGGGCCCTGGCCGAACCAACAACCAGCCCGATGGAGCCTTGGCTGGATTGCTCCCAAAACTGGGCAGAAACCACACAAACCCTAGTCTTCCTGACATGTGGTGAAAGTGTGATAGGGATATGGGAAACATCACCACGATTTAGGAAAGAGAGATGGAAATACATCCATTTGGAAAACTGAAGTTGGACAGAATAAAACTGGGGAAGGAGAAAAGTGGAAAGACCTGCAACTGGAAGAGGGAGGTAAGAAGAGATGAAAGCACGTGAAGGGATGAAGGTAAAGAAGGTATTACTGAGAAAATAAGCTCAGTATGAGGAGACGTCAGTTTGTAGCAACCATATGGCGTCTTTGATGTGGCCGAGGTTTTGAATGAAGGTCAGCAGAAACATGCGGGGTCACCTGTTCACTCCCAGACACACATCATTGCTCTATGAATTA
Source organism: Bujurquina vittata (assembly GCA_015106715.1). Lineage (NCBI taxonomy): Eukaryota > Metazoa > Chordata > Actinopteri > Cichliformes > Cichlidae > Bujurquina > Bujurquina vittata. Next base: position 8,115 of record VUQK01026698.1, read on the forward strand.
CTTAGTTTGGAGTTACCTTTTAACTATTCCAATATTTATTAACACAATCTACCTATTCTTTTAATTCACCAACAAACTATTAAATACCCCAGAGCTCATGCAATTGGCTAACAGTTCTATGTCACTAATCTCTGTAAATCTGGGTAGTTTTTAAGATATAAAAGCTACAAGTGATAGATCACAGCACTGCCTTTATATTCTATTAATGCAACAGGGTCATTTCTCATTTAGCCCTGTCATACAGGAATAATTCGTTCTTCTCCCGTCACTGTCACTGGATCTTCTGTATCTGTCGTTGCCTGGAAGGAAGAGGGAGGGATAACAAGGAGGTGGAGGAGGAAGACGAGGATGCAGACATGTGTGCCAGATCAATACAGTGAGACAATGTGTCCTGAATGCTGTGTCCCTGCCATATGACAGTCTGCTGATTCAAACCTTATGCTGGAAGCAGAGAGACAATGAACAGACTCCAGTGTTACAGGCTTGTTCACGGTTAGATGGCAAAGGAAAATTTGAGGAGGGCTTGCGTTTCATAATCAAATCTTGTTTTTCTAAACTCTTTTAACGTGACGAGTGTGTAATTTGAAAAGGGCCACTCACGTATAGCGACGGTGTCACAGAGAATCATAGTATGGCATCGCAGAGAGACCCTTGGCTCTGTGGAGTTTTCTTTTTATCATTTAATGTCATTGCTTTCAACAGCCAGCAGCTGTTTTTTCTGTTTGCTCTTATTGCTCTCGTCAGTGCTGTTTTTAGGTGCTGCAGCAGATTTAAGCAAAAACAGCTCAAGTAATTGTACACATTCCACCCAGCACCATACAGTTGGCTCACAGAGGCAGTCCCAGTGATTTGCTGGTGAACACATTGGAGCACTGAGGAGATTAAGTGCCAGATTCCTCAGGAGTGCTAAAGGGATAAAAGCAGAATGAATATTGGATGTTTGTGTTTTCCACTTGGTTTCAGTTTTTTCCACTTGGTTTCAAGTTTGGTGTTCCCTACCTGGTTAGGTTTAAACACTGAAATCTACTTGGTTTAGGAAGAGATTGTGGTTTGGGTTGAATGTTACACCTCTTCGCAGCAGCAACCCTGATGCCATAAACCACTACATCACGCAACCCTGCTAAAGAACGTTTTGTAGGTAACTGAAATACACTAGCAGTTTTGGCAAAAGTGCATTATCTGACACACAAGAAATGAGAATCAGCTAACAATTGAGGCTCAAACAATAGCCCGGCAACCAGACATTTCTACAACTGCATGCTTAATTTACCCTGACAGAAGGCATCTTCTTCCCCAAACTCTCCCTCAATTCCTTTCATTAAAACCAATTTCTAATTGCTGCTGCCCCACGCTGGGGTCAATTTTGCTAGCAGATTGCCACAGTTGCCCATAGTTTGCATGGTAGAAAGACCTGTCTGCAAACATTCATTACTTATTCACTGAGCTGTAGTGAAACTTGAACAATGTCATGCAAATAAGGTGCAACTTTTGCTTTTAAGGTGGAAGTTCTGTTTCTGATGCACTTTTCGTAGTTTAACTACAGCCTGGTGACAAGTTTGCATGTCTTCACAGACAACTTCCTGATATCACTCACCAACCAAATTTTTTCTTTAGCAACCAGTGACTGCTGACAACCCCCAGTAACCAATCTCCAACTGATTCCTGAATACATACTTTTCACTAGTGGTTAGCAAGGGGGGTCACCGACTGGTCTCTGAGCCTGCATGAATGCGGTTTTGGCACTCAATTTGACAGTGATTTCCAGCAACCTCTTGCAACCGGTCAAGGAATACATGTTTTTCCTTTACAACCAGTAGTTCCAAGGCGGTCATGGACAGGTCTCTTGGCCTGTGTGATCGAGGCCTTATTGGTATATGTCTCCCAGTTTTTTTAAATATTCTTTTGGATGTTGCCAAAAAAACGAATAACCATTTTGTTAATTTATCTGTCAATGGTTGTCTGTCTCTCTGTGTTAGCTCTGTGACAGACTGGCCGCTGGTACAGGGTGTACCCTGCCTTTTGCCCTATGACAGGTGGGATAGGCCCCAGCCCCCTGAGACCCTGAACAGCATAAGTGGCAGAGATTTGATGGATGGATGGATGGATGGATGGATGGATGGATGGATGGATGGATGAATATACATAGTCCACTTTTTTAGTTCAGATTAAGATTCACTGAAAATCAGACACCACATCAAGATGCAGTGCAGAACAAAATTACGTTGCATCAAGTTCACAGTAAAAACAAATAAAACACACCAGATAAATAAAAATAAATACGGTAATATAAAAACACCAAATAAATAGCAGCACCATGATCTATGTCATAACACTATATTGCACTATATCACACTCCAGGTTGCACTGTAGTTGTATACAAATACAATGTATACAAAACTATTTGTACAGTAAGTTGTAGATATTGTCTAATAAATTGTCTTCGCTTTTGTACTGTTCAACAGTCTGATGATGGTTGGATTAAAGCTGTCACAAAAACCTTGTGGTTCTACATGTCAGGCTGCAGTATCTTCTCGGTGGTCCCTCTAATGTTAAATCTTCACACTGAAACCATGCCCAGACTGCAAAAGTTTTCATTTGTTAAAAAATATACTTGCTTATTTTAAAGAACATAGTACTTTGTCATCACCAGAATCTGCAGGAGAACATCAGGTTAAAAATTTTAGCCTTGTCTCTGGCTTCTTGCTGGTTTATATTTGAAGCCTGACATCTCGTCCAGGTGTAATGAAATAGAAAAAAAAAGCACAAAAGCTATTCCCTCTCACGTGGAGACAATGATAAATCCAGACCACATCAACACTTGTGAGAAATATGCGGATACCCCCTCAAAGACAGCACAGCATACACTTACAGCGCCCTAATGAATTGAGGGGCTTTCCTCCGAGGGGCTTTATATGTGATCCAAAAAGCAGCTTCTCTGACATTTCTCTCTGTCTCGTGTCTCATTTTGTTTCTGCGTTAAATTCTGTTGATCGCAAATGTCTTGCTGTTTTCTCTAGAGTTTTGGTTGTTGAAAAGGCCATCTCCCAGTGTGCCCAAAGTGATGAGATTCAGATTATTCCAGACCTCTTTCCTAAGACAAATAATGCTTCTGTTGTACAACACATTCTTACTGTGATCCCCTTGCTGCTGGTAGTCACGGTAATTTCACAGTTTTTTTTTTCACGACTCAGATGGTGATAGTTTGCTGGCATTTAAAAGTTCCGACTTGAGAAATTCAAAATTCATGGGTGCATAGTGATGAGCATTTTAAAAAATGCATTTTATATGATTTGTCCCTGGGGTGTTACATCATGTTCTGTTATCGACTTAATCACGCTGCGCAGTTTTAAACTCTAGTGGTGCGTCACACCAAACACGAAGCAAAGCTGTGCCTCGTGTTACTTGTGTTAATGCAGTTGCATTGGAAGCAAATGAATATTCAGACTGAACCACCAGCAGGGTGGTAGGTGGAATCATGTTAAAGTAATCTGTTTTCACAACTTAGCATGAACTCCTACAATTTCACTCGCTTTTCTCCAGGCCCTCTAATTATTTTTCCCTGTCTCCACGTTACCCATACAGCTCTAGCTGCCTTTAAACAGCATCAGTAAAGTTGTCCTGGATGTCTGGTCATCAGTAGTTAAGCTGATAGATCTTTGCAATGCAGGGTAAAGCAATTTTTTCCACAAGTTGTAGAATGACAGCACAAGAAACAGCTCTTGACGTGTGCCCATTTTGGACACTTGGACAACTACAGTAATACCTCCGAGATACAATACCAATGCAGGAAGATGCGTTGGCTCCAGGGACTGAGGTGGAGAGTATTGGTGTGGAGGTTGGGGCTGGAAGATGGATATGTGGCGTGTCTGTTTCTGCAACCCATGCATATTAAACTCATCCATACCAAAGATGTCATGTTTAGATCTTGTTAGGAAGTACAGTAAACCTCTGTCAATATTCTTAGGATTGGTGACAGTTGAACAACCTGCTTTGTTGTGCTAGTGCAGTACTGTTGAACTCATGCTACTGCAGATAATTGTACAGGCTTCTTTAGATTATTAAAGAAGTGCTGTGCAAGGTAAGGTGGTTATCAGTGTTTTTTTTTTTTTTACTGCTGCTCTCCTTCTTGATCAGTGATACGTATCAAACAACACTGGGGACTGCTCTCCACGGAGACTGCATCTATTAATCTACTCCATGTGACAAAATTCTCCTGCTTTCATCCCTACACATTACACTGCTCGCAACACGGTTATTCAGAGGGGGCGGGATGGGGGGGTTGTTGTAATGCTGCCAGGGTCCAAAATTTTCCAAATAGTTCTCAAGCCCGCCAGACACAACAGCATATTCACAGTCTCTACTTGCCCTTAGATTTAATTGAGTCTGGCACATTATGATCCTCTATTTGTTGAGTCTTTAAGCAAATTTGGCATTTTGCTTTGCTTGGCATTTTTGATACTTCCTACATATCTTGCTTGTCTATTGTCAAAAGATGGCGTGGCAGGACTGTTGTCCATGTCCATTTCCTGCAAAACGCATGTGAGGCAGTTTCCCCATGCTCCTAAACATATTCAGGAAAACGTCAGCGATGACATGACTCATCTGTAACCACAGACGCGCTGAATCTTCTGCAGTCCCTGCATCTTCTCTGTGTTTTCCCGCTGGTGCATCACTCACTCCACAGAGGGCGTCTGGAATGCGTCTGCAACCACTTTCACTGCATTTTTCGGCATCAAGAAGAGAATTGAGACAGTAACGCAAAGCATCTCTGGTGGGTGGGAGCACAGATACAGAAGAAACAAAGTAATGGATCATATTGTTTGTTAGCTGAGAAAATCATCTGATCCGTAGATATTGAAATTGAGGCTGTCCAGTCATAGACTGTTTGAAAAGTGTGTAAGAACAAAAAAAAAAACCCATCTATGTTCTGTTGTCTTGTTATTGTTGGGAAACCCAGTTTTAAACGCACATGTTACGGTTTTGTCTCTACTATCAGTCTAGACTCCATTTATTTACACATCTGTGCTTGTACGATAAGCAAATTGTAGCCATTACTGTATGAGTGTGAGAGCGCAATTGCGTTTTTTTCCCCCCACGGTGTGGATAAATAAGCAGAGGCAGAACAGAGGTGGCGGGGGGAGGAAGGGAGGGAGGGAGGGGGGGAGAAAGAAGAAAAAAAAAGGGGGGGGGGGGGGGAGGGGGGTG
>VUQK01026705.1:0-19168 GCA_015106715.1 Bujurquina vittata
CATATGCACCGTGCAGGTTAGCTAGGTAAGAACAGTGTGGTGGAGTTAAGTGACGCGAATGCTACCCCATTATCACGGCTAAGCAAACTGGCAGGGCGTTTGCCGTTTGCTCTGCAAAACATGCAGCGAAGCCAAAGTAGCAAGCGAGTTTGCCCAAAGCACAACTCTCACATACAACACAACACACATCTCATGAATGACAAGATTTTTTTTTTTTAATTTTAAGTGGGCCAAATCACTTATATTAAAAGCAAACTAATGGAAATGCTGTGATCTGATTCTTTTAATAAGCCATGTAACTTGCTCTGATCCCTGGTTTATAACAGGTGTAATACTGGTGTGTGGCCACAGCGTGCACAGGGAGCTTTTGTGTATGCTCAGACACATGAAAAATTAGAGGGAACATTGCCCCAAGCACAGAGCTAAAATAACAAAGAAGTGGCTTCAGAACAACTCTATGGCCATTCTTGACTGGTTATAGAATGGTCATGACCATGACATCCGCATCGGAAAATTGACCTAGTTCAATTTACTAGGTCAGCCAGAGCCCTGACCTAAACCCAACTGAGCATCTCTGGAGAGACCTGAAAATGGCTGTCCACCAACATTCACCATCCAGCCTGATGGAACTGGAGAGGATCTGCAAGGCAGAGGATCCCAAATCCAGGTGTGAAAAACTTGTTGCATCATTCCCAAGAAGACTCATGGCTGTACGAACTCAAAAGGTGCTTCTACTCAATCCTGAGCAAAGAGTAAATGGTAATGGTAAATGAACTAGCTCTTATATAGCGCTTTTCTACTCTGACTGAGCACTCAAAGCGCTTATACAGCACGTGGGGTCTGAATGCTTATGACCATGTGATATTTCAGTTTTTCTTTTTTACTAAATTTCCCTTTCAAACACATCCGAAGGATGCTCTCAGTGGAGTATATCATTTTCAATGCTATCTTCAAGTTTGGTGAGTCCTTGCAAAATATAGCCTGTTCTTAGCTGACAGGAATGCCCCCCCCCCCCCAAGGGGTCTTCCGTTACTGTAGATGTGTTGTACTTTACAAGATACTCTTCCGTGTACCTTGTTTGTATTGAGTGCTACTGTTGTGTTACTGCAGTAGGGCCACTCTCCTCTGACCTTTGACATCAGCAAGGCATTTTCACCCTGAAAATTGCTGCTCACTGGCTATTTTCCCATCCTCTCTAAACTCTAGGCATGGTTGTGTGTGAAAATCCCAGTAGGTCAGTTTCTGAAACACACCAACAAATCCAACAACCATGCCACTTTCACTCACCTTTCTTCCTGGTGTTCAGTTTGAACTTCAGCAGGTTGTCTTGACCATGTCTACATGCTTTTACATGCTGATTTTTCATGTTTTGATGTGAAAAGTCTCTGTTGTTGTAGTGTCTTTTGCACAGGCTGTGTTACAAAAAAAACTTATTTTGAGAACTGCAGTAAGAGTGCTGAGAACAACATTCCTGCTGTGAGAACTGCGCCAAAGCACTTGAAGACAAACTGTAATCAGACATTTTTACATATAATTATCTGAATATATACAGATGGCAAAATTCACAACCAGGAATTCTAGTCTTAAGATGATTTTGTGGAAGTGGTTTTGGGCTTTAGGACCTACTGTAATTACTCAACCTTAGAAGGAACTTAGAATTGCTGCTTAGTTCAGCTGGTACTTATCAGGCACAGATCTTTAAAGGACACATATCATGCAAAATCCACTTTTTTTTAGCCCTTAAATACATTTTGCTCTGTACATTGAGTGTGTAGGAGTGCAGGAAATGTATATGCATTCTCTCCTAGTGCTGTGTAGATATCTTTATATTCTTTTTGGGCCATAATTTTCAGTCTACTTAGTTTTCTCTCTTGCGTGTGTCGTTTTCTCATTTCTGACGTCACAGTACAGTATTTGCTGTGGAACTGCGAAATAAGGTCATGGACATCCAGCCGCCATTTTTTTCTTTTGTCATTTTGTAGTCCAGTTTATTTATGCCGAAGTTGCATGTAGGTAAGCCAAAATATTCAGTTGTTGGATGTGGTAACCCACATGATTCCTTACAAAGCGATGGCATTGAACGCTCTGCGACCTGGAGGGGGGCGGGGCGCAAGAGACTGCACCAAAACGGGTTGCTCTGAGCTGGGTGTCAGAAAAGGGGTCAATGTGGGGTCTGTGGAGCAACAATAATGAGGAACTAGGACCAAAGTATTGCAGTTCTCCTTTATAGAGACCACAAGTGAATGCTTTATATATGAAAAGGAAGGATTTAAAAGCATGATAAGTGCCCTTTAAACTGCAGTGAAATAAGCTCAGAAAATAAATGAGCAAATAGGATAAATGCATTTTCATAGATGCACCAACAGCAGTGATCATACATAATAGCTAAAGGATTATTTGCAACTTGTAAATCAGTAAGCTACATGTGAATCACATTACATAAATCTAAAGTAAGGATCATGCATCCTAAACTCTCTGCACCTTCTGTTTCTCCTGCACAGATCTACACAAACAGCACAACATCAGTCACAGTGAGTGTACATAGTTAACTGGCATGCTGTGATCGTGTAAACTATTACTGGAAAACTGAACTGCTATGTCACTTTATTCTGCTGCAGACACACTCACAGAATTTCAGTATGCAACCAGCCCATCACAGTGAGAGCGCAACGTGACTGTGCAATAACACATTAAATAGTTGGGACATTATGTACCTTCTGTTAATTATTTTGTACCTGGAATATAAAGTTTGAACTATTTAATTGAACTTTTCTGGCGCAATGTTAATGCCTCTTTCCTCCCATTCACCCATCCATACATCCATCTTCTAGTCACTTATTCTAGTCAGGGTCATTGGGAAAACAGCAAGCAGAGCATAAAAAGTTACATAGGTGATGTAAGCCCTCTAGCATATCCTACGTCTGCCCCAGAGTCGGCCCCCAGCCATCCCTGCCTGTAACACAAACCCACCTATATGACTCCTCTCAACATGATCTAGCAGTGGCCTGATAACTGAGCTTCTCCCAAATTGCTGAGCTCTTCAGTTTTTTCCACAGACCATGACCAGCTGCTCCATCGAGTGTCCTCATCTCTGCTGCTTGTTTCCACCCTCTTATTTGTTTATGATTACCTAAAGCCCGTGCTCCACAGTAGGGGGCTGAACCTGAGGCTGTTAAATTCTCTGTTACCTTTTGAGTTCATCATCTGGTATGGATGTGTAATTCTTTCTGAGTTCTTATTTTTCAAATGTGTTTAAAAAAAGGGGGGGGGGTCATCTCAGATTTACTGTAAACACCAGTGAAAGAAGAAAAGTGCTAAAATGGAACCATTTTGGTATTAATTATATTAAGTGTTGACAAATGTTAATAAGTGTTAATAAAGTGTATTAAGTGTTTATTTTCTGTTGATCAGCATCACAGCTTGCTTATAAAATCCAATCTTTAGAAAATCAAATTATTTATATTCTGACGGTGAGGTGAAGCTTGACACTGGACGTAATCGCAAGGGGTGGAATTTGGGAAAAGCAGCAAGCCTGGCTCTATCGAAAAATTAAAAACTGTGCCTGCCAATGCCTTTAGAGCTCAATTATTACAATGTATCCATTGGTCCATTGTCAGTTCACAGAAATGAGCGGCTGCTGCCAGTAACTTCTGGCAATTTTGGCTATACTGCCGTATGAATATTGCCAAGGAACTAGTGGACAAATCATAATACTTTTCCCAAAGAAAATGACCTTTATTCTCTAGACATTGAGGATGACATCTGTTGACTACTGTGACTGAGATGAAAGTATATTTAATTTTCAAAACATTAAGAGCTTGATGTTTTGGGGGCGGGGCCATCTGATTGTTGAGTGTTTACCGTATAATATAAAATATGACTGTTATGATTTGGTGCTATATAAACAAACCACATCTGCTTACTTTCAGCTTAGACAGGCTCTCTGTGACTTAACAAATGAGGAGACATGACAAATAATACATATACTGTAACTGTTGGCATGAGATGAGTGGCACAATATAAATGTGCTCATTATTCCTCAAGACACTGTTGTGATAGAGTTGAATTAGCATTTCATCTCACCTCTCCCCGTGTGCTTCGTCTTCCGGTTTCCATTCCCGTCTGCGTTTGTCTCCCTCTACCTTCATCTCCTTCAATCTACCGCCATTCTACCTCGCTCCCATTGCTTCTTTTAGCCCCCTCTCTCTCATCCCTGCTGTTTGGTAAAGATGACTGAGTGTGAAGATATGATGAAATATTTCCTGTCATCATTATGAATTAGCCTTTGCACAAACCCGCACGCACACACTACTGCAAACGTGTATACACGCATGCATGCACACACAGCAAGGCCCATGTATCATATCAAGGTCTCTTGAGACAGTTTAACAGTGATGTCATTGATCTCAGCTGGCTATCATCACAGAAACTGACACACAGTGCAACAAAGCACAGCCAGGACACTTTCATGAGACCATAGCCAGACCTCACATTTGTGCTGAAGTGAACAAATTGAAGGCTAAAGCAAATGCTTAAACAGCTGCTGCATATACAAGCTAAGTCGGATATGTAGTACAATTGGATGTTCATTCCTCCCAGTTTTAACCAACCCCACTCATTCCTAAGACTTTACCAGAAAAAGAGCCATCCAACTCTGCCCACTGACAGTGCTGGATAGGGCTATGGCCTCCCTGCAGCCTGGAGGCAAACCAGAAAAAAAAAGTTGTTTCCTTAAGTTGGTTTTGTACCAAACACCAGTAGTGAAATATGTATTCTTCAGCTGACATTTAGAAATTTAAGAGCCTCATTTTTAAACATATCGCACAGTAAAATCTGAATTTACTTCATTAAGCACAGTGTTCACAGCTTATGTGTGCAAATGCAATTTACCTTTTTTTCTGTTGGTTGATCTCATAAAAATACCACAAAAGGTCATCATAGTGTAGTGCTTTTCTGGCATAGCTGGCCGTCTCGTAGGTTTGCATCAGTTTCACATGACAGAATTGGCTGCATGTTAAATTTTGAAAAGTTTAAACCTTCAGTCTGATTTTGTTCACACAGAAAACGTTTTTGAAAATTTGAGTTGGAAAAACCTAATAGAAATTAAATGCGTTCATAAATATCAAAATATTTTAAAAAAAAATCTATTTCATAATGCTACTAACAAACAACTGGCAAACTTATAATGCTAGGTACTGTAGCTAGCAGACAATTCAGATCTAAAAGCCTTAAATACCTCGGTACAACGCTCAAGTCAAAGTAAAACAGCTGAGAAGTCTCCAGAGTTGGCACAGGGATGAGTGCTACCTCTGAACTCTCTGAAAGAGTAATACGCTCCGACTCGTACCATCTGCTACAGTCTAACTCTTCATCAAAGCTGCACAGGCATCAGTTAGACTAAAAAGGGACAATGGAGTAACATAAGAGGAAAAACAATGAATTGAAATATCTTCTTCCTAGTTAGTATACTCCTATTTAACTGCAGTACTGGGCAATGCTCATCTCATTTCAACAAGAAAGTGGATTGGTTGCGTTATCCTCACAAATTGATGGGCAAATAACTGCAATAGCCTCACATATCAATGTTTTTTTGTTGTTGTTGTTTTGGACCATAAATGCATGTGTAACTACGGATCCCTTGATTAAAAAAAATATGTCTGGATAGAAATCCATCTGCAGACAGAGAGAGATTCTTTATACATTGCAAAGCAAAAACTGAAATTATTCAGGCCGCTCTAAAGGCTGGTTCTAAAAGCCACAACACAATAGCTCATTCACTCATGCATGCTTTGTTAGCCACACCATGCAACGCCTTTGGCATGCGACAACTGCTGCACTGCAACACACACAGTTGTGATTTTGAAGCAGAAGTCTTGGTTTTCAACGAGAAAACTGGGCCTTGCCGTGCAACATCTAGGCATTTCCTTGGGGTTGATAGAGTTGAGACTGGAAATAGAGGGAAGTAATAAAAAAGTTAGGAGTAATAAATGATTTGTTGTGTAAGATGAGTGCATCTCTTGCATTAAGCGTTGACATAAATGTTAAACCTAGATCTCTCAAGGCGATGTAATGCAAACCTGCTGCATTGTAAATTGTTTACTGTAATGCCATTTTTGGTGGTTAGTATGCAGTCTTGTTTATCTTCTTTACCAAGTCTACATGAGAGGAAAAGCTACATTTGCAAAGTAATGACAAAACATTGATACTCCATGAATTAGTAATAATAATAAATGAGTAATATAGTGGGGCATTTGTTTACGTACTAAGAGACTTCCAACTTCAGACAATCCAGTGTTAGCAGCGAGTGTGCCCAAAAAAACCCACAATTTCTTTACATTTGTTATATTATGAACAGTATCAACTGCAAAACAACAATAAAAAATGCATTTCTATATTAATTATGATCAAACCCATATCTGAGTTAAATGTCATCACAGCAATACATAACAAAGCTTTCCTGTATTACAGTAGCACATAGATGAAATACTTTACTAGTTTTGCTCGGTCTTTGAATGAGTGGGCTCACTGACTCATGCACTGACTATTAGCCTCTACTCAGAAGCCATGCTTTTTGAAGCAGCTGCACAGAACTGGCACTGGATCTAGTGTGATGTCCAGCAACATTTTGTATTGTTTTTATGTTTTGTAAGCTGGAAAAAAGAAAGTCTTTTTGCTTCCAAAGAGGTGAAAGATGAGTTTGAACTCTGATGCTGTTTTCCACATCACTCGGTTATAAAACAGATGTTAAAAGTCAGAGCTATTGACGGACAATGCTGTACAAAACAAGAAAAAAGAAAAAAAAAAACAGATCGCATAATAGAAATGAATGAGAGGTAGAAACCTCTTAGGGTCAGTGGTTATGTTAATGTCAGCTGTCAGAACAGATCTATACTTCTGTCTGATAAGCAGTGTTGTTGATACAGGGTATGCCTGTGACGTGCCCAGATAGCAGAAATGAGGAGAACACTTCACTGCCTTACTCCTAGAAATTACAAGTTTGCATAGATGTGGTCGATGCATACTGCAGGAAAAATCTGCAGCCTGTGGTGTTATAGTGGAGTTGTAGTTTGCAGCAGTGGATTTGGAAGGACGTGTGCTGTTTCAATATGCCCTGTGAAAACACCAGCTTTTTTTTATTATTGGCATAAATAAATCAATTCAAATGTGTCCATGCTTAGAAGCCTAAAAGCCTTTGTAACCATGTCCAATGATGTGAATCACAAAATAAGCTCTGTTAAATAAACTTTCATTAACTTTTTTTTATTATTTGTTTCAAGATGAACTGGTGATATGATGAGTTACATGATCTTGTCTCTGATCAAACTGAAAATAGTGCTAACAAAAGCTGTTAAGGCTCTTTAGCAAGTCATTAGGAAAATAAAATAGATAAAAATGGTGACCTACTGAAAGGGAAAACCGCTTGAGGAAAGGAAGGTGCTACGGCTGTCTGCGCAATCTCTAATGTAAGGACACAAACCAGTTTTGCTGAATTTAATTGATTACTTTTTTTGTTCTAATCAAAGTAAAGTCCAATAACAGTAAATGTCCTCATATGGAGGCTGTTGTGATGCAAAATGAAATGAAACACTGTATAATTTGTCATCAAGTTGACAAAGTGTGGAAGCCCTGGATGGAACCGCTTACAATCTCATTTTAAAGTTAAACAGAATCACATTGCCCAGCATTCTGACACCAAGAGTTCCAATGGGATTTGCAGGAAAGGCCAAATTAATTCACCTCCATATGAGTCAAGATCGTAGTGGCTGTGAGTTTGAATGGGCATGTCATGACATGGTAGCAAATGAGCATTGCTAACAGAAGATTTAAAAATATCATCTCTTAACACCCAGCAGCTGATATTATTATTATTAATGTAACTTGTATATCACTACTTTGGTTTATTGTGAATTATGTATCTCCAAAAGGAGGGAGTTACAGTATTCTGCTAGCTGCTTTAATATTAGATGTTATTATTAGATATCTAATGAGCCAAATCCTTCTGAAGAACTGCTTCTTGTTATACCTGAACACCACTAATGCCACAGTTGCAGCAGACAGAGACCCTTTGTATTTGATTTGCAATGTCTGGAAGAGAAAAAAACCCCACAAACATTAGGAGGCAGATGAAGTAGTTTAAGGTACAATCACACAACCCTCAGAGAAATAACCAGGCAACAAGAGTTTGAGTTGTGACTGGGAGTGTGTTTTGTTTAATTTTGTTTTTCACTTTCATCTCAGAGTGGCACAGTTTGGTGGATATCTCTGTTGCTTTACAGCAAGAAGGTTTGGGGGTCAAACCTTCGGGTTGGGCAGGTCCGTCTCCCATATTAAACAAGCTTCTCACACATTTCTTTGGTTAACACAGTTACGTATCAAATTACTACTGTGACACATCCTTAAATAGTGGAACATCAGGAGAGCAGATGTTTCACATGTACTATAGTAGGTACACTGACGTGAAGTTGATCTGACCTGTCTAAGGGTCTGTATGTAAAGACTGTCAATATCCTGAACTTCTCTAAAAGCTAAGACCTTTTTAGGATTTTTAAGACTTTTAGTCTAGGTTTGAGTCTTAATGATGAATGATGAAATGGTAAAAAACACTAGGTTTCTCTGGGAGGAAACTCTAAGCACAATGACACAATAGCATTTGATGTCACTGAGCTCAGCCTAATATAAAAAAAGAGTGTTTGATGGGGGAAAGGAGGGAGTGTGCCCTAACCTGACCTGAAGGTATGGGCTTAAATAGAGCAGGGAGCAGATGATATCTGTGTTTCAGACTGACCCCATAAGACATACGTAAACAGTCTGCCACTACAGGAGAATGGCCCATTTGGAGAACAGTTCAATGGTATGATGTATCTCAAAGGTTTTAGAGATGTCTAAAATTTTACCTGTTGCATGGCAGCGTGCACAGAGGTTTAGCTTTTTTTATAGCAGCACATGTGTTTCTGAATGTACTGACACACAAACAAATTGCCTTTATGCAGAAAGCAGTGGTTTACAGCAACTTTGGAACAATTTATTACCTTTTACAGGATCTTTAGTTATGTAGCTTCATATCTAAAGATCCTGTGGAGGTCTTTTCATATATGAGGCACTGCTGGCAATGTTCTCGTACTGTCTCTAATGACTTTGCAGTTGGGGATGTTTTTCACAAAGTTTGAAAGACTTTGAAAGACCAAACAACACGTACATCCAGCCTTCTCTTTAATTAGGGTCACAAACGCTCTGTTGAACCCTGTAATTTTTCAAGCATTGTGTGACAGTGGCAGAAGACAAACAGAAGTTATTGTTAGGGCAAAGCATCACATAGATTGCTCTTTTTTCATATGACAGATGTCGTGACCGCTTGTTTTGTGAATGAGTCACCTAGCAAACATATGTTTTTTTAGGCCAACTGACCACTCGTCCGCACTTGATATAGATGTATATGTTGCTCTTTTGATATTCGCAAAGTGACTTTTTGCTTTCATCTCCGGTGTTGTTTCTGACAAATGGATAAAATAATAGAGCCATTTTGGTCAAAAGTAGCTCCTGTGGCTTGCTTCCCATTTCCTTTAAGCCTCAGGCAGAAATCTAAAAGCTGTTATAACATGGTTTGATAACCTACCAGGGAGTGAGTGGGTTGAGGGTGGGAGAGGTAGAAAAAACATCCCGTCACACTGTCGTCAGCAGGACGGCCCGGCTCTTTTGTAGAAACCTTAATGCTTTCTCATAATACCAAAACAAATCACATTTTGTCCAATAACACACCAGTACCCTCTGCTTTACAATGAAAAGCTCCTCAGTTGCATTGATCATAAGTAACATGCTGCTTTATTTTTTACATGGGGATGTGTGATTTAAGCACAATGTGTTTACCCTGGATGTTGTTTGACTTCCTCCCAGCAGAAAAGATCTTTTTATTTACAGTATGTTTAAGAGATAACGCAGATTCGTATGTATGTAACCACATGCTACACTGAGAGATCAATACATATCCACTGTATAACTGTATAATGACTATGACTATGAAAATAGGAAGATAAAATGTAAAAGATTAACTTCAAAGGCAATATTTTTTTACACTTCACATATAGAGAAATAAATGTGCATTCAATCCTACTTATAGAAGACACAGATTCACACACACGCACGCACACACCTACAGACACACACACACGTACACACATACAGCACGTTTATATGCACAAATCTACAGATGTTTATACCATTCCCTTTCAGAGAGATAAATCTTACCTGCACACATCTAGATCAAGTTTCAACACAAAAAATGCTGCTTGGCAATCACAATGAAAATCAACAGTAAAAAATTTCTCTGGTCTTACTTGTTTTTATGGTGTCTCATCTCTGTTTTTTTTTTTTCCAAGAATGAATCTACCTTCCTACCCCCTCCTTACCTACCCACCCACCTCCCTGTGACTAGGAAGTCTTTTTCTTCTTGCTATCATCTAAGAATATTTTTTCTCCTCTTCACTAAAAACAGCTGTGTCTCCTGATGTGTTTACATGAATATAATAAATTCCCCACTTGGCACATCTTCCCAGATGATCTTCCCAGATTTGCTAGAGGCTTATCAAAAGTGACACAGGAGGTTTAGTGACTATGGGAATCAAGTCCATAACTCTGGCAGTATGAATATCGTGCAGCGTGCAGTGAAATGCACCTCTAACCGTTACAGCGTGGCGACCCACCCTTTCAGTTCTTTAGTTTTCACTCTGGAATGATGAGTTGTGTCAAAGTGCAAGTTGTGTTGTTTATTTTGTCATGTATGACGCTGAGTAGCATTGACTGCTGTCTGTCTGTGGGCGACTCTTGTCCAGACCTCGTGACGTCCTCACTAATGGACCCCTATCAACTCTGGTCACATCACAGCAGACTGGCTGTGCACTTCAGCATTCAGCTTTTCCTCTCCTTGCTCCTCCAGGGGGAGAGTAGGTTCGGAATCAGCACTGGTGCATGTATAAACTCATACGTACAGACTAACTTCATCACAGAATGCCCAACGACATTACAATCATGCCTCTGGTTTTAATGACAGCATTGTTATATGAGCCCACTCTGCACTGCTTATGTTGAAGAACAGCAGCAGAATCACTGACTTCCTCTGAGGCTCCGACCAAAATCCCCAGTCCTGCTTTCACAGTTTTACTGTATAATGGACACTCAATTAAGAGATTTCTGGCTTTTTGTGATTATTCTGCAACATCCTCATC
This sequence comes from Bujurquina vittata, assembly GCA_015106715.1. Taxonomy (NCBI): domain Eukaryota; kingdom Metazoa; phylum Chordata; class Actinopteri; order Cichliformes; family Cichlidae; genus Bujurquina; species Bujurquina vittata. The sequence continues at coordinate 11,220 of VUQK01026705.1, forward strand.
AGCTGACTTGTAATTTTTTTAATCAGTTATTACACACCCAGCACCAGGTACCCCTGAGTATGTTTTGTTTAATGTGCAGGGTTTATGTTGTGAGGGGTTCAAAAAAATTATATGTATATCTCTGTGCATTGCACCCATTCAGTGTTTGAATGCTTGCTAGCCTCCTCTGATAACCACCTGGAGGAACTTCTGCCTCCGACAAACCGGCATGTTGGAGTTCAATATATCAACGTTGAGACTTCAAAATGCAAAGTCCAGAAACCATCACGTCATGGCAGCTACTTCCATTGCTTCTATAGAGCCTACGGTTACCAGACAGGATCACTGCTTTAACTTGTAATTTATGCATCTTCCACCACATCTGCCTTCATATAAAGATGTTTATCTTCAAAACAGTACAGTTAACTCTCTTCATCCAATTTTGCCAAAGATGGCATCTTTGGATTTGGATGTATATTCTTGCCAGTAGCCTTCTGGTTTCCTGACAATCTGGAAATCTGAAGAGTAATTAATTTTAAAAGACACTTTAACACGTACCTGCAGCATAATGGCATGCGGTGAGGTCTTTTACAATGAATATCCACCCAGTTGAGGGCTCCTAAACCTAATAGTCACAATTATGCCTTATTGCTTAAATAGTTATGTGACCCTTTATTGAAGGAATAAATTTAAGTCTGGCATGCTCATAAAACTGTCAGCAGTCTAAGCTTCCGTACAGGCATATAAGAATGATTTTTTTTTTAGACAAACTGTAGGTAGAAGAAAATGGAACATATAAAAGTAACAATTTCTCACTTCATTTTCATTGTTCACTGGGTGTTCGCTTGATGATATGTGCTCTGAATATCGTTTAGTCCGACAGTGTCCTGAAGTGGGTTATTACACTTTTTTCCTTTCCAATTGTAAAACATGCACAAAAGGTATATCAGTCATTTTCACCACGGTATATTTCATTTTGTCATTCACACTTATCAAATCTCTTATGATCTTTAGATGCTTCGAAGTGGAGAAAATGCAGCCACGGTAATGAGACACGGCTCTGTGTGCTTTTATTCCCGAGAGTCTCTAATAAAATTTGCAGACAGGGTGTGAAAACGTCATCTGAGTCATTTTCGAGCTGCGGTTCAAATTTTTCTTATGTCTTGTTGTACTGCAAAGTTTTAACAGAAAAGTGAGCAGAAGTTTGTGGGATTGCACTTTTTTGATTCAGTACGTTAATGAAGCAGAGGTGAGTGAACATGGGTGCACGAAGGCAAGAATAGTTTTGAGAGCAGAGTTTTCAGTTTATGGTGCTACTCTGAGTCCACAGCAGACAAGCACTCACATACCTGAGGGGGGGAAAGGTCATTCTCATCCCCAGAGCGTCAGTAAGTGTGTTTTGTTAAAGCTAAGGTGTCATTTGATGTCTGTGCCATCAGGCATGGGGTATGATAATAGTGAAAGGAAACTTATCACTCCTAACTCTTCATATGTCACCAAGCATGGTTAACCTTGTGAAAGGGCGGGTTTGAACTCGCTGTCATCTTGCCACTGCTGGTCCATCAGGGCACAGATGAGACACGGTGCTGGACTTGTAATGGGGATATGCGGGATGAGAATGTGTTGGGAAAAACAGTATGGAGCTTCTAGAATGCTATGTGTGGTCACTGCTGGCAGCGTAGCCACTGGAGGTTAGTACATCACATAATTACGTGTAATTTTTGATGAATAATTGTTGTTTTTTCATTACCCTTATCAGTAACATTTGTATCTAAAAAGGAGGTTTCCACTTCTTTGGCTCTAACCTACACTACTTTTACAGCAAGGGCTGAAATCATTTCACATTCTTTTAATTTGCAGTCTCATAAAGCATTTCCTCACTCAGATCACAGGCTATAACCCACTCAGAGGTTAGCCTGTGATCTGACATATCGTACACATGTGTGAAGCATATCATTAGGTGATTATGCAAATGAATCCCTTTTATACATGAACCAATTACCCACCAAGCTGTCACTGGAAAAGAGAAAAAAAGAAGCTTGGAGAAGGAAAGGGGGAAAGGAACGAGGGGGAAAAGATTTAGAAGGAACGTAGCAGGAAGATGTGGTGATGGCGATGGGAAGAAGGGAAAAAGTGGATAGCATATAGAAGAAAAGTGGTAGAAGAGGCAAAATACAAGAGATAAGAGGGTGAATCAAAGAGTGGAGCGCTATTGGAAAAGAAAGGTGAAGAGAGTAGAAAGATGGAGATGGGATAGCATGTGCTGCAGAATGAAGAAGGATGGGAGGATGGGGAATAAAGGAGAATTATAAGCAGAGAGTGCATGATTCCATGTGTGCTCCACATTATTTAAATAACAGCATTGATTTGCTGAGACCAGAGCACTCCTGTGTGAACCAACCTTCACACACACAAACATTTACGCACGAGGACAACATGTGATCAGTGGAGTACAGTTGCGACTGTCAGACCAATGAGAACAGTCACAGTTTTTGCGTGTGACCCCAGAAAAGGAGGTCAATATTAGGGCAAACTGATATCCATCTAATGAATTATACAGACCTGTGTCAGCACTTATGCACACACAGGGACACACAAACACGCGAAGCACATGTACTCACGCTGCTCCCCATGTAGGGCAGCGGTTGCTATTGTGTTTTAATGTAGATGTGTGATGGAGTGAGGGGTGTACTTGCAGCTATGTCAGCACTACTGCTCATTCATCACGAGCTGTTAGATACATTGGCATGAAATTATTTTTGATGCTTTTTCTTTTCTATTTGGTGTTCTTTGGTTTCATTTGGCCTTAAATGCTTGCTAATGTAGTAATATCTTCTCCATGTCTGTAAATATTCGAAAACAAAATCATTTCAGGAGATGAGAAATCTGGAAGCCAGTCAACCGCCCCCCACCCCCCAAAAAAAAAATCTCTATATGAGTTACATTAGAAATATTTGGACAGAGCCAAAATCTTGTGAATGTGTGTTTTCCTGACAGAGAGGAACTGTCAATCCTAAGGGAGGATAGCGTCTCCTTAAAGATTGACACAATCTCTTGTCAAAATATATCTGGCTCTTTTCTGTGTCAGTTTGGTTTATCTCCCTAAAACACACAGAGTGTGGTTCTGCACACACACATATACTATATATATATGCTGTATGAACAGCTACATGTCAGACATCTTTGCACTGTTTGTCAGGTTAACCCCCTGTACTGTGATATGTCCAAGGCATGAAAAATATACAGACGTGAAAAACCAGAAAGCTACTGAAAGACACATGCATTCACTCTGAAACATTATCTTTCCTTGTTTCTGCTACACACACACACACACACACACACACACACACACAGATAGAGAGAGATGAACCCACTAAGTCTAGTGGGAGGCTGGTTGACTGGTAGAGATTCTGTCAGGCCTGTCTTTACCAATCAGGATCAAACTCCGCCCCCAAACCTCTGACCTCATCATCTTCGTGGGGCTGTCAGACAACTCTGCTGAGACAGCAACTTTACCGAGGCGTGGACCTTGTGGGTGTGCGTGTGTGAGGAACTCTTTGCATGTGTGGGTGTTTCTCTGTGTGAATAAACCTTTATGCAAAAGGTTTTATCAGAAATGATGCACTGATGGAGATGAATATACAGATGTTGCATATATGTGATTTTGAAAGCAAGTGTTTGTTTTTGCTTTTTTTTTTTGTTTAACTTATTCATGGTACCTACAATGACCACCATAGTTGATTAGCTCACCTACATTATTATTAGCTTACTAGCTTAATTCTATTAGTTAGCTGTTTACACTTGTTCATTCCGCACCTGCAGTTAGGCTATAAAACATTTTTTTGTGATAAGTCTCTAGCATAATGCTAAATAGAGCTTTTAAACATTTTGTGTTTAGGTTGAGGAAAACTGAGCTTCTTTTAAATGCATAACATATTGTCTCAGAAATAAGGTGTAGGATAAAGAGGCTGAAGTAAAGAGTTAAAATAGCGTGAGCAAAATACCGTACCAATATGCGAATATTATCAATCACTTATGCCATCTCTGTATGTGAACTCCCTCTCTATGGACGTCCAATTTAACAGACAGTGGTCATGGAAGAACCCTAAAATAATTAAGCCCTATGGACCTCTGGCCTAAAAATGTAAAAAAAAGAAAAAGAAAATGGACAATAGATATTTCAACATTTTAGAGGTTTTTTTTTGTTTTTTTAAAAAAAATAGGTTTCAACTCTATCATCTGTGTGCATTAAAGACTCCACAACACCATGAGCCCCCTTAGGATCTCTACACACAACCTGCTGCTTCTTCTACACACATTGTTGTTGTAGTTTAGCTGGACTTTTAACATCTCATCTGGAAACTGGAAAGTGTCCTGTTGTAAAATCTTAAAGTCTAACTGGTGTGCATTCTCAGAATGCTAATTCTTTTTTCTTTTTTCTTTTTTTAGCAGAGTCCTATAACTTTTATTTAAGTTTTGACATTTTATCGTACATAGCAAGAAACTTTTGTGTGTGCATGTCAAGAATGTATCAATAATACCTGTACACTAGGATTAGAGTCTGTCTCAAGCTCTAAGTGGGCTTAAAATTAGCCCCATGCACAATTGCTTACTCTGTCTCAGCATGAACAAAGTGGCTTTTTTCACATTTCCAAGCTATAGTGCTACATTAGCAGACGTGACACATTATGTAATCAAAAACTTAGCATTGAGTTCTATTTGATTTTGTAATTTATTCATTTGTTTATAACCTGTTGTCTGCAAATTTGATTATATATGTTGTTGATTTTGTTGTCAGGTTGCATCAAGAATCAGTTCTGTTCTGGCCTGTTCTTGCTTCCACCACAGCTCCTATTTATTCTTTCCTATATTGCTCAATTCACCTATTTAAATACATGATGGGACCATTTCAAATCACATTGTCCTCTCATCTATTTGTTGTGAACAACCTTAGGCCACGGAGCTGTTTTTAAACTACCATGTGACCTACAGTATTTTTTAGCGCTATTTTACATATGAATGGCTAATGGGTGGCATGCTAATCTGTGTTCTTTTTATGGCTGGTTGTTAGCATGCTAGCATGATATCTATTTTTATTTGTGCGGCTGGAAGCAAGCTGTGTTTTTAATGCTAGCATGAAACAGAAGCACAAAACTGGGCCTGGTGTTCTGTTTTGCCCCCCAGGCAAAACACTGAGTCAGTGTGAGCCCTTTTTTTTCTTCCTCCAAACATCTTTACATCAAATACCATGATGCTTCTTTTAAATGCTGCTCTTAACGAGCATGCCACTTTCTTATGTAGCCTGGCAGTGTTAAAATAATTGAAAACAACATGTCATCTATGGTGATCTTATGCTTCTTTCGTTCCACTTTGTCTTTAGACAGGTTAAATGAGCTATCCCATTTCATAATTCCGTGCTCCAAAGGCCAAATTATGAGTAACTCCCTCAACCTAGTTTCTAAAAGCATCACAGCCCTAAAGGCATTGTTACACTGGCAGTTTTATCCTGCTGCAATGAAGCTGCTCAGTGGCCAACAGCAGAGTGTGACCGTGGAGCTTTGATTAGGCAACAGTAAAAGCCTGGCTAGCCACTTGGTGTCTCCCATCGATGAATTCATACATATGAGCCATATGCTGAATTTACTATCTGCATTTTCTTCAGCAAAGTAGGTGAGAAATAAAGTTTTTGTAACGCAAACAATGAAGTGTTTATTGCTGACACTGTGGAAATGCACTGCTCTGTGCATCATTTTACTTTGCTGGGTGTTTTGATGCAGCAACTGTTTGGTATTCCATTTGAGTGCATTTCTACTTTGAATGCCAAAAAATCTGGAGGGGTTAGTATGAGATCAACTGTGACAAGGGGGATGAGTTCTAGATGCTGGCAATGCTTTATCTCAGCTTAACAAAGTGGGCAAACAACCAAATCTGAGTTTAATCAAATTACCAAGTGGCAGAGCAGACCTGTAATACTCCAGCTGCCATGTGAAATCTACTCAGTGAACTGAACTTAGTGAGTTTCTTGAAGGTGAAAGGGTGCATACAAAAGACTGTGCGTTCAGTGGGGGTATGTAGATCATTTTGGCTCACTGTGCCCTCATGAGTTAATCCGGCCACGTTCACTGGAGAGAGTCTGGGCTGTTAGATATAGTTTGTCTTGGAGCAGAAAGCCACGGGGGACGCAACAGCATCATGTCCAGACACTCATTACATGCTTAGCTCTAAGATTAGTTTTAAGAAGTAATCTTACTTTTGACATAATAAAAAAATCTATTCAGCTTAATATCCACTAAATGTAATTCAGTTAATTGATGTTTTTTTTGTGATTCCAATGAGGGTCAAAGATTTTGTAGTAAATCAGTGACCTACATTGTGAAAGGAAACCTGCTCAGAATACTCCCACACATAAACACAGTCAGTCAGGACTGTGGTAATGACTGTGCTGTATGCACTGCATCTGTTTGCTAATCTGTGCCACATCCTACTTTTATCATTCATTGCAAGTGATATGATTGTGGTTCCACCCTCAACAAAAGTATCAGAAACACTGACGTTTCCCCTATATTTGTAATGCAAAATATTCCCTCAGCCACCTCTTTATATAACAAATGTTTTGAATATTATATTTACATTTTAGTTTATTATTGTTTATCCATCCATCCATCCAGCCATCCAGCCAGCCAATTTAGACTCACCAATTAACCTGACCCCCAAATTACTGCTGAATTTATTATTTTACATTTTATTTACTTGTTTTGAAATATTTTATAGCCCATTTACAGGTTCCTGCTCACTGTGGCATTTTAAATTTTCTGCAACAAGACATTTCAGATAGCTCAACTGGAGCTTCCTTCCTCAATATAGCCATGCACTCATCACATAGTGTAATTGAACAAGTAAGTCACTGATTATGCAAACTGGAGAGGCAAAATGTGTTAATTTTTGCTTTAATATTCTTGGGGGTGGGGTGGGGGGTTGGTAGTAGATAATTTATAGCAGTATACAATTTGTATATTATTGGTTTTTAATTTTAAAATTTTCATGCACGGATTGTGTACCATACTGTAGCCCTAAATCCGTGATCATAGTCCGCTCCAGATATGGACAGGACAGCTGGAGACTCGATGGCCGAGTAGTCATTTCTGTTACATTGCTTTTAGGTCTGCTGCCCGGGGTTTATGCATACACGGTGCATTGTGATTTAAGTTCTCCAGGGACACAGGAAAACAGACAGGCACACCGATGTCTGCACGACCCTTGTGCTCCCCATTTGATGACATAATTTCCATCGCTCTGACCTGAGTGGACCCTAACGGACTCACAGACGTGCAAAGTATAATTACTCCTTAAAAAAAACAGTATGCTTAACTCTTGTCTACACTTTTGCAATGATACTCACATTGAACAGCGTTGACTTCATTCATTACTGATGAACTATTCTGGTAGTCTTGACATTTGCCTGCTTAAATGCCCTTTCTCTCTGCATAGTGGATTGTGCCTAACTTTTTAAACTTCTGTTTAGCTATTCTGTTTAGCTAAGTGCTCTCTTCAGTTCACTTGCTTACACAGTCCCATACACGTGCATGTGTATGTGTACACACATACAAACATACTGTACAGTTAGTTCTGTGCCTGCCCTCTCATCCTAATGTTCCCAAAAGACAGAGTCGAGTAAAACTGCAATATCCCACAGATGCAGTGGTGTGCCAGGCTGGTTGGTGCAGACACTCTAGGGATACACACACACACACACACACACACACACACACACGCACACACACACACACATCAACCCAGATTGCCGAGGTAAGCGGGTATTTGACAGTAGACCTTCAGGGAGATGGAAGAGCTTTCACTGTCCGGAGGGAGGAAGGGATGGCGGGGGGTGGGGGTGGGGGGGGGTGACACTAGGAAAAGAAAATGACAGAGAAGCAGGAAGTGAAAGGATGAAAGTTGTACAGCTAAGAGAG
>VUQK01026707.1:9324-24557 GCA_015106715.1 Bujurquina vittata
GATATAGATTTTTTGTTTTTTTTTTTATTTTAGAAATTTCTTTTTTTTTTTGTTTTTTTTTTTGTTTGGTGGTGTGTGGGGGGGGGGGTAGGAGTCCACAATAAAAGGAAAAAAATGCCATTTTCTGTTCAAAAATGTACTGTTTAAATTGCATTACTTTATCTTGAATTAAGATGTCTTAGAGATTGTATGTGTAGTTGAACTTCTTTACACTCAAAAAAGGGGAGTTTCACTGGTCTGGCCCATTTGAGATTACAGTGGGCTTATGTGGTCCTGTTTATATGAGAATGATCTGCTGGAAACTGTATAGTTTTTCCGTTTTTGTTTTCAAAAAGAAACCCTTTCACACAGCAATGTTTTAAAATGGAACCGCAAGAGGCATTGAAAGTGCTGTCATTGCCACAAGTTGGCAGTGTGTGTTTTGTAATGTGATTTATGTAATGTGTGTAATGTAATCCAGGTGATGGTGTAGCAAATGTGCACTTTCTGTACATTAGCGCTATTAAATTCAAAAGAGTAAGTAGCACAAACAGCACTCTGGATCTACTCATGCATGTGGAGAACAAGCATAGGAATCACAACCACAGTGTGCATGTGTCGGTACTTCCCATTATGGAAAACCCGTGTTTGCCCTGATTACATGGAGGCCAGAGCGTCTCAAAATGTCCCACTCTGGAACTGGTTTTCAAATTGTGCTGTTTTCAGTAACTCGTTTGAGTAGCTCATTTCTATACCATGGTACTTTTTTTGTTTTTGTTTTTGTTTTTTTTTAATCAAAGTAAATATGCCATGCTCGCTCAATATTACCAGTGCAGTTAAAAAAACAAAACAGGTTCATCTTCAGGTTCAGCTTTAAAGCTGGATGTTGTTAATGTCCATTCTCGGACCTAATAGGTTACTGTAAAGTAATAAACTGATCACATTTTAGCAGGTAGATTTTTTTGCAAGTAGCCATTTCAAGCAAAGTGATCCGGACCCACTTTGATTCAGCCCGTTTTTTACCGACAGCCTCACCTTCCGTCCTTGTGATTGGTTTTCTGTTTTGCTCAGGCCATGGTGCGGGCTATGTGGGCGGTGCTCCGGATGCTAACCCGGGAAGGAGCCGCTGTGCTGAAATCAAACGCACCGTGTGCTGCCCGAGGAGCTCAGCTGAGATCCGGGCCTGTGTGCGCAGCTGTTACGGCCTTCCGCAGAGCGATATCCAGGTAAGATGGAAGCTGTATGTCTCTGAAACAGCCCGACTATAGTGAGTTTAAAAACAAGCCAGCGATAAGCCTGTTAACCCCAAGCGGGAAGTAGCGCTTTTTGACTGAGCTAGTGATAGCTGACAGCTGCAGCCCGTTTGTTTCTCTGGAGCAGAAGCTGTGAACAAAGGTCAGGCCAAATTCTGTCTAAAAAAGGTCTTACACTTGATGTAGCTTTGCAGAGTGGTTACAGAAGACACTTTCATAATGATATCTGAAAGCTTCAGTATATTCTCGTCAGTACGGCATACATTATATTTTGTGTCTATAGTGTATTCCGTAAACAGAGGTCAAAGCGTGCAAACTATGAGGAGTATCCCCTTTAACGTGACAGTCATTCATAGAGCAAAACACTATTTATATGACTGTTTCAAAAGGGTCAATTTGGTTATTTCACAGAGTGTGTCTTGATTTTTAGCGTAGTTATACTACTTCCTAAAGTTTGGAGAAAGCACAAGCTCCCCTTTCTAGAGTTTTCAGAAGCACCTCACAGTCATCCTTTCTACATCTACTGAAACTACAGGGAAAAAAATGCTATGCCAAACATTTAAGTCAAATACAAAGTGCCATTTGAAAGTGAACACTGTTCTGATTTCATAAAAGCAAATCATCAACTGTTTTCCAACCGCTGCACCACAGTGAAGTCAGACACCTGCAGTCTGCAGCCAGAATGCCCGAGGTTACCACAGACCACCTGGATGAGAAGCAGGTGCAGCTTCTGTCCGAGATGTGCATCCTCATCGACGAGAACGACCGCAAGATCGGAGCGGACACCAAGAAAAACTGCCACCTCAACTCCAACATTGATAAAGGTGCATGCCCTACCACACTAGAATAAACACCCATCCACACAGGTTTTTTCTGCGGCGCTCATTTCCATGCACGCTGTTTGTTCTTATCACCAGGTTTATTGCACAGAGCTTTCAGCGTCTTCATTTTTAACAGCGAGGACAAGCTACTCTTACAGCAGAGGTCTGACGCCAAAATCACTTTTCCAGGTCAGCCTCACGCCTTTTAAATACCCCTGCGCTCCACTGAGACGCCGCTGTACCCAGGCTAAGCAGTATTTATAGGTTTTTAACACTCTTCTGTGTGTCCGTTTGGTGCAGGCTGTTTTACAAACACATGCTGCAGTCATCCTCTACACACAGACAGTGAGCTGGAGGAGAAGGATGCGCTGGGAGTGAGGAGAGCTGCTCAGAGGAGACTCAAAGCAGAATTGGGTATTCCAGTGGAGCAGGTATGCTGCATGTCTGTTTCACTTCTGGCTTCTGCCCTCGCTGAAAGAGGATTACTGAGGATTGCGGCAAATCTTTGCTTGTTTGTGATCTCCTCCACCTTCCTGTTGCTCCTCAGGTGACTCCAGATGAAATGATGTACCTAACAAGAATCCATTACAAGGCCCAGTCAGACGGGGTTTGGGGAGAACATGAGATTGACTACATCCTCTTTCTGCAGAAGGTAGTGCTGTAATATCTCTTAGATGTGCACAGTGATTTTTGTTTTAACCTACAGAGCTAATTAACCTGAGCCAAATCCACCTTGTGTACCTTGTAAAGTACCCTTTTGCCACCAGCAAATCCAGACTTGATGCAACCACTTAATTTCACCTGTGTGCTCTGAGGATATGAGTTCTAAGAATTTAAATGAACAGTGTCATTTAGGAGTATGCTCCATGATGCAAACATTAAGCTCTTCAAACTAATTTGTGGCCACTCTACAGGACACAGATATGAGGTGGACCTGCCTTAATTGAAACTGCTCTTATGTGTGTGACTGGAATGCAAAATATAAAAAGAGCAGACAGCCCTGATTATGTGCATGTTTGTCCTGTGCACTTTGAGAGAACAAAAAAAAAACAGCCACAAAAGCCCCTCATACAACTGAATATTGTTGCCTTAGAATTTTAAGGTGCTGAGCATATGAACTGTCACACAACTATAGTGGTTGTGTATTTATGTTGTTATCACGGGAGCATGAATAAAACACAGCCAGGGTTTCTAATAATGAGGTCACCGTGTGTGCCAGAAGCTCAGGCTTTAAACTTCTTCATTTCAGATTTTTTTTTCTGCCTTTGGCTCTGTATGATGTAATAGAGAGTGGATATTCCTATTATGGTCATCTCAGGCACACAGCTCTGGCTATGAGCACAGAGGCCCCACCTACCTGCTGTTCAGTTTATGAGATGCATGTGATGTAGTGAAGGAGGACATGCAGAGGGTTGGTATGACAGCAGGGTGTGATGGAGGCAGATGATCCACTGTGGCAACCTCTAAAGGCTGCAGCTGATAAAGGTCGTCATCCTGTTTGCAATCTGGAATGTATCTAATCTCATTGTCTGTGAGGACAGAGTTCAAATGGGGCAGAGGTGAAATGAAAAGTTGCCAGTGGAATTTCAGCCTTGACAAGCAAATCACCTGAAGAGTGAGATGCATAAGTGAAAGCAAAAGGAAAAACATGGTTCATCTTAGTATAATGTGTTAATCAGAGTAATGATTAAACGTTTCACAGGAGGTAAAATTCTCTTGAAGGATTTAATTTTCTGTGAGCCTGCTTTTTGCCTCTCAGCATCACAGACAGTAACATCCTTTCTTATGTCTCTCAACAGGATGTGGACTTGGACCCAGACCCCAATGAGATCAAAAGCCACTGTTATGTGAGCAAAGAGGAGCTGAAGGAAATGTTGGAGAAGGCTAAGTGCAAAGAGCTGGAGGTCACGCCCTGGTTCAGTCTCATTGCAGAGACCTTCCTCTTCACATGGTGGGACAACCTGCAGAACCTCAAACAGTTCATGGATCATCACAGCATCCACCGCATGTAATCACAACTAGGATCAGGCTCCCCCTCCAGCATTTCAAGCTCTCTGACTTTTACAGAACTGACATAAAAACAGTCAGCCGAGCTGCCGGAGACCTGAAAAGAAGCCTCCGCTCAAAGTGTGAGAGTTCCACTGGCTACATTGGACAAGTTATAGAGCTTCTGCACTAAAAGAAAAAGTAGAGAATGTCTTAGTGAGGTGATATGTAAGGTGGCTTACGTAGGTTTGCAGCACTGAGGTGCATTCATCACCATAGTAGATGTTTCCTATAGTGCTCATGTGTTGACTCATCTGAACTATTACCTGAAAGATAAGTTGGATTCACAGCCTGAACAAGAGGCAGGAAATGTAGTGTTATTAAGAACAGCTCCACAGAGACAGGAACCTATTTTTATAACTTGAAGTGCCTGATAATGGCTCACTAGCCTGATCGGAGTATTTCCAAGTCACAGCTGCTTCTACATTGTTGACAATGACATTACTGAACAAGCTGTATCTTTGTTCACTCTTTCACAATAAAATTAACTTTGAACTTGCATATTTGTTTGTTTTGAAACCAGACCTCAGAAGTAATGGTGAGAAGCTGGGTATTGCTCATACAGTCTGCCCTGTAGCATACTCTGCTTTATCCTCTTTGACTCACAGGAGGGGCTATAATTTGCAATGTGAGCAAGTGTTATTGATAACATTTAAAACTAGCAAATGAGTCCATGAACATCTGGTAAATGTTTACTGGGGTCATGGTTTTAGGAGGCAGTTGTGTCCTTTTCCCATAGACTTCTAGGCAAACTCCATTTCGCCCCCTGCTGGCCATTAGAATATTTTAGAGTGCTTCCACACCAGCTTCACTTTTCAGACCTGAAAGCCTCAGCTGTCTTTTGCTGTCTGTGACTGTATGAGAAAATCTTGCAATTTCTAAGACCAGCAGAGTGGCCCAATATAAACTTTACATTTAACATTCTATTGTAATTTGTAGCCTCATATTTCCTAGTGACAGTTTTAACTTGACTGCATTAGAAATAGTTTCTAGTGCTTTGTAAGGGTTAAATATGATTCAATTTGTTTGAATAAAACAGGTTTTATTTGCAAGCGTAATGCATTATTAAGGCACAGTTCCCACTTCTTTTGGAGTGCAAAGCAACTGAAACATGATACAGCACGGTGCATTTTGTGTTTTAATGTACAGCCATATAAAAAAGGTAAATAAAAAATTATTACATGGAGAAAACAAGCCACATGTACATGACTACGACCTGACCAATTTATCACCAGGCTAATAATATCAGACAATATTAGCCATTTGACAACCTTTCGGTATCTGCATTTACAACAGCCGATACATAAAAGCTTAAAAAAATTAAAGGTATGAGAGAAATGCCCTTCCAACTTTCCCAGTTGGCAGCGCACGTTCAGAATGCCACAAACCAAGATGAGTCAGGTAGAGCATAAATGAGTAAATAAACCACTACAAACAACAAATATTAGGGAAATCTGTTTCATGTGTCTGACAGAAAAATATCAGCCTACATCTCAGAAAATCACCAAATAAAATCAGTTGAGCGTTATACCCGGCTATAACAATCAGTTCTGTGTTATGTTTCTACTGTGCCAGCATGTTTAACACTGATTTATTTTTCTCTTAGCTGTAGCTCCACTCTAGGATATGATCCCATGGCACCTCAAAACATCCCAAAAGTAAATGGCACAACTAAATTACATTCCAGTTATTACAACATTTCAGAATAATACTATGGGTTTGGCATATTCACTCTAAGCAGATTAATATAGTTAATATAGTTGCCTGCTTTGTCAAGTATGTGCATCAATATCAATAATATGTGCCAGAAACAGCAAGAATAAAGATGTCGTATATGGACAATTATTTTTCTCTACTTGGTCATATCAGGTTCCCATGCATTTACTGACGCTATCAAAAGATAATATTTATTATTTTACATTTTACCTAACTATTGTAATCTGATTCTAGAGACATTAAACGTGCATTAAAAATAAAAAAAATACAAAATAAATTCACACTGCTTTAATGCTTCATCCAGTGCAGTGCTTTTGGTAAGAGAAAGTTTTCCTTTAAATCTGAATACACTGTTATTCACTAAATATTACATTTTCACTAAAGGCTTAAGTCTGTGTTCTGTTTGTCAATATCCTTACAATTCACTGTGCATCAGCTTAGTCCAATAAAACAATGGAATGAACTATTAAAAGCAGTAACAGCTAGACTATTAAAAAAATAAAAAACAGATTAACCTAAAGAAAGGCTTGTGTCTCATAGTGTGGTGCAATAAAAGAGCTACCTTAGGAAATAATGAGAAGGCTTTGTGTGATTGCATAATGAGATGAAGTTGGGATGTGATCCACAGCTGCTGCAGATGAGACTGGTCTCTTTGTGCTGTCTCCATTGTGGTATTACACGGGGCCTGCAGGGTTTGGTACAGGGCTGGAGTTGGGTGGACTCAACTTCATGGTATTAAAAAAATCCATCAGCTGACCTGGTACTTCAGCCAGCACAGATTTTGCTAGCGCTTCTCGAGGAGCCTGAAGAGCAGAAAAGAGACTCAAACTCAGCTTTATTGTCATTCAGACTATGAGAGTGAGAGACTATGAGACAGTGTGGACAAAATATATTTTCTAAGAGTTAAGTCAAAAACAATGAACAGGAAAATAATTCTACATTTTTAATTGATCCATTGTATGATTATTGATTTAGGGAGAATAGCAAGAAGAGAGTCAAGCAGATAAAGAGAGCTTAAAGGAAAAGTCCATTCATTTTAATAAATGTTGCATTTCAGGAGTTATCTTGTCCCTTTTTTGAAGTTACTATTCTGTCAGACTCTAGTGGAGCTGCTTATACCTGTTAGGCAGACACAGATGTGTCATTACAATCTGTAGCTAACATTAACTGCCACCTGTCACATCACTCCTGAACTGAGTAAAGCTCTGTTCCACTGCTTGTCAGCTAATTTACAAAGTGTCACTTTAACAACATTTAATTAAAACAGAGGAGTTTTCCTTTAATGTAACCAGAGCATGCTCTTTTGACCAGTGCCACAGATTCTCAGTCAGACAGTACAAAAGACTTGGTTGTACCATTACTGCTGCTAAAGAATCTTGTCATTAACATAATATAGGACTCAGAAATCAGTGCCAGGTGCCTCGCTGAATCACGTGCAGTGATGCTCAATCACATGCCCAGTTATTCATACAGGGGAAGCAAAGGTTAGATGACAGCATTAGTTATGACTTATGATATCTGGGGTACCCCTATGAAGGATTAGGATCTTGGGGAGGCCTCAGTTTCATTGAACTGAAGAAGGAGGCCACTTGCTGAGGTAACTCGGCCAATACGCTTTGGGCAAGAGCCTGGCTGGGTGCCTGAAAAGAAATAGATAAACAAGGCAAATCGATGAGCTAAAGCTGTTTTCACACATGCAGTCCAGCTCTGAACTTCTCCAGACATTACACGAGTGAGCTATATTTGACAATGCATGTGTCAGTTTCACAGATTAGACTTTAATGCTGCTTTTCCACTAGTACCTACTTGGCTCGGCTCAATTTTTAGGGTTTTCGATTAGGTGGTCATACCAGGTGCCAGGTACTTTTTTAGTACCTACTCAGCTGTGGTACAAAGTGAGCTGAGTTGAGCCAAAAATGTGACATCAACGGAATCCATGCAACTGAATGGCCAGTGAGTGACGTCACTGGATGAGTCATAAGAGTGCCTCCTTCACAAGAATCAAACCTGCTCTTTTTGTAACCCAGGAACAACGGAAATGGCTACACACTAACCAACACAGACGTTTATTTGCCTGGTTGCTGACGAGCGTCCGTTTGTATTTGTGTCACATAGAAATGGCGTCATGGGACTTGTACCGCCTTGCTGAGGCGGTACAATTGTAATGGAAAACAAAACCGAGTAGAGTTGAGTCAAGGAGGTACTAGTGGACAAGAGGCATAAACGGCACTCATCCTGTCAGCTGTCTAGTGCCCCGGCAGCCACCTCATCTATACCAAACAGAATATTATCATAAATGAGACCACCTCACATCCCAGCACACATGGCCCCTTGGGGCCCATGTGAGGTCACAGTGGGCCCCACTACTGGCATGACATATTATGCCCCCAGTAGGGCTCCAGTGGGACCACACTAAGCAGAGAGGGGCACACACTGGGCTCCTGTAATAGTGAGCCCACCTGGGGCACATGTGGAGTAAGTGTGGGTGTGTGCCCACAGAACTGCACAGTTCACCCACACAGACATGTGTGTTGGGATGTGCAACACATGAGAAGGGGCACTCTCTATAGTTGTCCTAACATTGTCCAGAGTTCATGTGTGAAAACAGCTTGAGGTGCAGGCAATCCCTTGGTTTGGATGTGTATGATTTACTAGTATTGGCTGGAGAAACGTCTTTGCTCTGTTTAATTAATAAGTTTTATTTATCAGTTTAATCAGTGATGAGCTGGTGAATAGCTTAGAAAAAAGTCTGAAGCACATGCAGTTTTGACAGCAAGGTTTCATTTTTGAGAAAAAAAAAAATCAGTCAAAACAGATACCATTCATAAACCCAATACATAAAAAAAAGAAAAAAAAGGTGCATAATGTTTTCACTGTCACTTACATTTTGAAACTGCCTGAATGGTACAAACTGGACAATATCCCTCATGGCAGGCTCGCCAGCCAGTGAGCGCAGACAACCATCGTCTCCATCCAGGAACTCCATGGCACCGAAGTCCGCTCCTCCGACCCCGACAATAATGATAGACATGGGCAGCCGAGAGGCATTGACAATGGAGTTGCGTGTCTCGTCCATGTCTGTGATCACTCCATCAGTGATGATCAATAGAACAAAGTATTGCTTCAGGAAGACAGCAACAACAACACAGGTTTTAGAGCAATATATATGAGAGAAGCTTTTGAATCTTCATCAAAACGCTAATATTTGCTAGTATTTGTACCTCCTCTATGCCCCTTGAGCATCTGAAAACATTATCAAATTTTATCCTGCAGCTTTGGATCAAGCCATTTTCAAATCAGCTGCTCCCATGTGAAGATTATACAGAGAGTATAGTCATAGGAGTGCCCAAAGGCAAAAACCTGTTATTTTGTCCATTGCTGATGTTCCCCATGTTAAAACATTAAATTATATTTCAGATAGAAATCTGACTAAAATACTCACTGCTGCAGTGGTCTGCTGGAGGGCTTGCTTTGCAAAACAGGCCACGTGGTTGATAATCGGGGAGAAGTTGGTGGGACCGTAGAGTTTGACCTGTGGCAGGCAAGTCCTGTAGGCTTCAACCACACCTTCAATGCCTACACACACCCATACAGACAACAAGATCAAACACACTGCAAACTAAGAACTGCTATTAGGTTGCATGTGTAGTGTAGACAATGAAACAAACATCTGGAAGCGCCAGTGAAAGTATCTGTAAACACACCTGCACAAAATGGATTTGATGGGTTGAAATTGAGAGGAAACTCATGGGAAACCTGTAGCACAATACAACAGAGAAAAATCAGCAGAAATCATAGCAAAACATCACAAGTTCACAGTGTGATCTGACACCAGGTTTTAAGTGTCAAAGCACAACTTTCAGTCTGGTAACATATCCAAATGACAATCCGATCTACTGCGGGTATTTCTAATTTCATAAACACAAGCTTTACCTGCCATGTGGGTGGAATCTGGGCTCCAAAGCCAAATGCAGGAAACATTTTATCACTACATGTAAAAGACAACCAAAAATCTCACATGAACTATGAGCCATAGCCTACACTGCCAATAAGCTGATATAGTTATCATTGAAGTTACCTGTCATAGTCCTGGATGACATTACCCACTGACCAGATAGCAGAGAGGTACTCGTTAACACCCTGAGGATTAATGTAATGCAGAGACTGCGGAGAACGGGGATCCCCATTGGAGCCCGTGAAGTCGACGGCTACCTATTGGCAAACGTGTGTGAAGCATTAGAAAACCTGATTGCAAATGAAAGCAGACATTAACAGAGAAGCCAAGACTCACAGTGAAGTTAATCTGACAGCCTCCCATAATATAATCCAAGAAGGTGTATTCCTTCACCACCTAAAAGTATTGGACATATATATATCATCAAGTCAATAGTGGCTACAAAATATTTCACAAGGCTACAACATGAAAAAAATAAAAGCACCACACCTGGCACAGCTTTACGCTCACAACACCAGAGTTCTTGTAGCCTTTTTTCTTCTGTTTCTTTTTACTGTTGATGCATTCAAACTCTGCCTGAAGCAACAAAATCACAAAGGAGGACTGTTAAAATACTTGTAGAAATGTTAGCTGTTAAAATGTCTGGAAAAAAATTTGCATAAACTGCTGTACACTCTCATACCGGAGAAGTGCGTGATGCTTCTTGGAGGCGTTTCATTGTAGTCTCAAAGATTCCAATAAGATCGTGTGAACCATCATTGTCATAGTCATAACACTCAACCTGAAAACAGATAAAAACATCAGGTGGTGACTGAGCTGGAAAGCTAACAATCTGGAGGAGAAAAACCTGCTTTAACGGTCAGCTTCTCTGGAAAGGAGATTATTTTCAGCAACTATAAGGCCTCAAAATAAAAACTATCTGCAATGCTGGATGCCATTAGAGACAAATGAGAAAAGGTTTTAATTTTAGTGAACTTCTTATCTGTAAACAAAACAGAAGAAACAACATGCAAAGATGACATTCAAATGAACACTTTGTAATGCAAGTGTTCCTGGACTGATTTTCCTGACGGGAAAATGGCTTAAAGACAAATGCTTCTATGACACGAGTGGTAAACGTGGATGGCCGGAGGCTTTGCTAACACAATGCCTCGTTCCCAGTCGACTCCTTTCACACACACGTCACACAGTAAATGATGGACAGATGCAAAAACACAAATACCTTGAGGTACAGGTAACTCACTTGTCCTCTATGATGGGAAACGGCTTCCTTCCTGACATGTTTGCATCAGAGGTTAAAAAAATAAATATCATCAAGCTAATATAAAAGACACTAATTAGTTTATATGTTTAGCGGAACCACTTATTTAGAAGAAGAACCAGTTATTCTGAAATCTGTCTGATGTCAAAAAGTGCACTTGAACTTAACAATGTGATTGTAGGCCCAAATGGAAGCTGCCACACATTTAACATTTCAGAGTGTTTACTTTTATTGGCTTCACCATGTCTCCTCCACAGAGAGACTGCAGGGGGATTCGAAACGGCTTCCATGTTGGATTCAGGTTGTTCTTCACCACCTGAGAACACAGTTAAACCCAATCAGATACATGCAGAACACTTCAGGCCCAAGTGAGCCAGTCTGGCTCAGTCAACATGTAGCTGGAAAAAATGTCAAATATGCTTGTTTCATCTAATCTGTGCTTTGTTGATGTCAAAGTATCACCTGCTGACACCTTAATAACAATGTCACACATACTACAGCTACAGTTTTTTTATCCAACAAGGGAAGTTTTAGCACAAGAGCTAAAGTGAGTTCTTTATCAGATGTTAAAAACGGTTTAAACAGAAGCTATTTGAGTTCTCAAGCTACATCTATGAGTATTCAAGTGAAACAAGTCTAAACTAGAGACCACCACAAGGAAACAAAAGAAATATGCATATACGCATACAATTCACCCTCTCTGGAGTGCATCTGGTTTCAAATACAGTGCCTAGAAGGACAAGCTATAACTACACTTATAATCAAAACCAGTTTTAAAGTATTTGAGAAACAAAGCGCTGCCTTAAATGCCTTCCACGACTCACTGAACAACAGCAATGTGCAGGACCGCACAGTCAATGCTCATTAAATTGACCAATTCAAAAGTAAAATTAGTATGTTTACAACCTGGTACATAAACACAGTTTGTTCCAGGCTCTAAAGCCGTGTTTTGTTTTTTTTAAATAACCCACTTTTTTAGATTTAGTTGAGGCTTAAAGTTAAAGGTGTGACCTGTTTGACAGGTGGATAAGCGGGGGCTCATAGGCAGTTTGCGGGGGTTCATAGGTGGGGAGGGCTTTTAACTCCGCTTGCGGCTTTAATTATATTTAAATTTTTTGTTATTTTCTTGTTTCTGTTTTTTTTTTTAAAAAACTTTATTAATCCCTTTGGGACGGTTCTGTCAGGGAAATTACAGAGGGTTTCAGATCACTCATCCAGAGACAAGCATCTGTGGTCATGCAGCCAGAGACCAGCGCTACCGTTAGGCAATGTGGTTTTAAGTGTCTTGCCCAAGGACACATGCAACGCAGGGACAGGGCTCGAACCTGCAACCTTCCGGCTGAAAGGCAAGCGCCTACCCACTGCGCCAGCTGCCACTTGCAGAATTTTGTTCTTGTTCCCATTTATTCTGCCAGGAAAAGGGGAGAACTGTCAAACAAATTTCGCTGCATGAAAAATCTGCAATGACAATAAAAGAATTTCTAATTTCTAATTCTATGCCTCACCTCCGCTAAATGCAATCACTGCACTGGAGGGCTTTGCTGTTAGTGCCTTAAAAAAACATTTTAAATGCATTACCAGACCAATAATATGTCCTGTTGTGAGTTAAAAACAGAGTCCTGAATCAATTGAGCAGAGTCACAGTGGCTACATCCATCCTTTATATTCAGTTTATGGTTCAAAGCATAGTACATCTACATTAAATCACTCAGTTGATCTCTCAATCCCTGCCATGGACGTCTCTAATTTAATTGCATGTCGCTGCTGCCTCAAACATTTGCTCATGAAACCTAATTGGTTTGCTAACAGCATGGGAAACAGCAGCAGTTACTCTCTCATTGTGACTTATTTAATTATATAACTATCTGAGCCTGGCTCTACATGTGTTTAAGAGTCAGGGTGATAACAGAAACAAAACCATTGTTTATACACCAAAAGAAAATGTATGTTTAGTTATATATCTGTTTTCTGTTATTCTGTTGCATTTACACAGCTAGAAGCAGTGCAAAAGGTTTTTGAGCGTGTTTACCTCCGTTCTGTGAGCCAGCTGCCATCCTGTTTCTGTCTGCTTATAGAACTCCAGGTAGGGGTCGGACTTCCCAAAGAAATCCTGTGCATCAAAAGGGATAAAGAAATGAGACCAAAACTTACACGCATCTAAAAAGGAAAGAGGATTTAAGGTTTCAAACTGTATCAGCCTTACCTTGTTGTCTAGTTTTCTTGCTTCCACCTCAAAATTCACCACTTTGTTGTCTTTTATTTCCTCTGCACTGATCTACAACACAATAAAGGATAAATAAATAATTGAACCAACAGCAGAACAACACCATACAACCATTTTTATACAGCTTTCTGTATCACTCACTGTGATGGTCCCTTTCCCTGCTGGCAACTTGTTCTTCAATACAAGTGGTCTGGTCAGTTTCTTACTGGATACAACCTAAAAGCCAGTTAAAAGCCACTGATTAAATAAAATATCCACAATAAATAAATCTGAATGAATAGGCTCAGCACGAAGACCAGAATGAGTTCAACACAGCAGCCTCCAGACCACATAGCTAATGACAACCACGGTAAATCAGGCAGAATGAACATACGAGGTCACATTACACAGATAAGAGTCTAACCAGCAACTGTTTATCAGGGATTTTAATGCTTCCTCTGCAAAATGGTAACACTGTATTGTCCTCTCACAGCACAGTACGTGCAAACAGTTCTGTATCTGCAAAACCTTGTTTAGTTAATTTAACAGAAAGGAATTAAAACCTTTAGTCTTAAAACCTTTAAAAAAAAGGAGAATAGAGGGAAACCTTACTTGACCCAGGGTGCATTCTAGTTCCCCCAGGAAGTCATCATCGCTCAGGTCAATCGTCTTGTTGTCAATGTCATATAGCCCAAACTTCAGCTTCTGCACTATTTCAAAGTAGTAGTCGATGACAAACTTCTTGGCAAACTTTGGGCTGAGGCAGTTCTGGACTTTCTCGGTGCGACCCACCTGTTTAGAAAGATTGCATCAGTAAGTCAAAGAAAAATTAAGTGCTGTAAACCTCTAGCAAAGCAGAAGCGTGTATTGAGACACACAGTGAAGAAAGAGGAAACAGAAACTAATCCATCTCCTACAACAGTGCTCTAACTAACCACACCTACAGAGCATGTGGTGTTTGTGAGGTCTTGTCTGAATTCTCAGTTCAGGAGGAGACTCAGGAATAAATCTGTGCCTTTAAGAATAAGACTGATTATAGATTATACACTGACCTCATACCACTGGGAATTAGAGCTGTTCATTAACAGGACACACAGAGGGTCGGACTTGGAGCCGATGTCTTTGTCCAGGAGATTGTCACAGGACACAGTCAGCTCTACCTTGGTTACACACTGCGCAGCCATGTCCAACTGGCAACAAGCAGGTGACAGGTTTGTGTCGGGAAAAAAACAAAACAAAACACATTTTAATGAAGCACTATAAGCCCTGATTCAACCGTGAGTGACTGTGGAAATATTTAATCCTGAAAGATGCAACTTTTTTACACGCGTTTACGTACAGACTATAATGTTAAGCCTCCCGGCCTAACTGTGAATGAGACTATTCGCACTGCAGGGGTAAATATGCATTCAGTGAACCGGTTTTAACACACCCAGTCGTTTATACTGACATTATATTTAACTATGAGACCGCAGTGTGTCGATTACTACTGGAGCTAATGTTACACTATCATGTTATGACTAACGTAGCCACTTACACATAACAGAGGTTTGTGTTTTGAAAGTCTAATGGAAAATATGACACAGTGAGCATGAATGCGGTGCAGCGGGAGGAGAGCAAAGCCCTAACCCTCACCCTTTAAAAATAAAACCATTAGTAGCTCACAGGGCTAATAAATGCTAACAACTAAGAACTAACTAGGTTAGCTTGTATACCACATCAACTTCCGCAATAACTAGGCGCTTATTTAAATTTAACCTTACCCTCGAAAGTGTGAGACGTTACAGGACTCAAGAGAAAAAAAACCTTGGATATTATGATCGATAGCAGTAGCGTCCCTTGACTACTCTAAAGTAAAAACAGCTACCCAGTGTGGGCGTTACTCACTGCACAATAAGCCGCGCCCACACCAGGGGCGTTTCCAGGAATTTTTTTGAATGGCTTGGAACAGGGTGCGGGCGGCCGGGGGGGGGGGGGGGGGGGGAGGGAAAAAAGATGG
>VUQK01026711.1:2190-17242 GCA_015106715.1 Bujurquina vittata
TCTTCTGTGTTGGTGTGGTATAGCAGATGATGACAGAATAGGAAATGTCCGTGTTTGTGTGAGGATGGGAGGGGGCTAGTGTGAGTATACAACTGTAAAGTTTACTGAGTCCCAAGTGACACGTGCATATATCATTGTTACAAACCAGTACTATAATAAACAAGCTGAATCACACAGCTGCTATCAGAATAGTGACTACACGTTACTGCTCTAACAAAAACACCCACACAAGCTTTTAAACATATTCATGGGATGAGCCAGATGGTGAAAAGTCTGCCCACAGTATACTGATAATATCTTAGTAACATCATATACAAACCCAATTTAAAAAAAAAATGGGATTCTGTGTAAAATATGCACAAAAACAATGTTTTATTGACAATAGAACATAGAAAATGCATTAAATGGTTAAACTGAGGAAATGTAATACTAATGTAATACTGATTTTTATTTGATGGCAAACACATCTCAAAAAGGTTTGAAGAGGGTAATAAAAAGCTGGAAAAGTGGGACTAAAAAGAAACAACTAGAGGAACATTTTGCAACTACTTAGCAGGCAGCAAGTAAGTAGTCAGTCACATGACTGGATATAAAAAAAAGTGTCTTAGAGAGGCAGAATATTTCAGAAGTAAGATGAACCAACCCGACACGTTGGCGGCCCTGGCGGACCAATCTCCGTGTATGGAGACTGGCTATTGGGATGTTGCCTCTCTTGAGGGAAAGGACCCAGAGTCAGTGCATCATCTTGAGCGATGTGTGAAAACCACAGTTTGTCCATAACGAACCCCATGTTTGAACATAAGGATGTCCATAAGTGCACGTGGCACCAGGACACTCTAGGTCAATTTTGTAATCATAATCTGCAGCCGTATGTGTCACGGTGTGTGGAAGCAGGCCGTGTGGCTTGTTGAGGAAGGGAGGACCCAAACGCAGGATGCAGGAGCAGGTGGAGGTAAGACGCAAGTGAGCCTTCATTTTGGCTGAGCAAAATAAATACATGGACCAAAAGAAGAAAACAACTAAAAGGAAACCTAAACCGGGAGGAACAGAAGGAATACAAAACACTAGAGAAGGCGGAAACAAAACACAACAAGACTCTGACATCTGACATGGGAAAACCCAGACAATAAATAAACAGAGGAAATGAGGGGTGAGTGGAAACAGCTGGGGCAACAGGTGAACAGAATGACACTAACAAGACTCACACAGGACAAGGAACTGTCAAAATAAAACAGGAATAACCCAAACATGGTACACACAGACTTAACACATTAGGAGACAGAGGGAATCCAAACATGACTAAACAGAACCCAACAACACCTCATCTGACACAAGACAGGGAAACAACTGAACAGGGATGACACACAAACAATGAAGGCCTGACATTGAAGGGATAACAGACACCAGCACACAAGGACACAGGAAGACAAGAACACAGGGAAATCAGAATAACCTATAATTAAGAAAAAAAACTCAAACAAAACTACATCAAACTCAGAAACTAGACTGTAAGAAAAACTAAGAAAAACAACCAGAAGATACAACAAAACAAAACATCACTAAAAGAACTCTAAACATAAGGCCACCAGAGGAGCTGAGCTGTCAACTGAACATGACCAGTTGGTGAGTTGGATCAGGTGTCGGGGGAGGATGCTGGACAGACCTGGTTCACCTAAATATATAACGAGGGTGCGCTGGGAATGCCTGGCAGTCTAAAAGATCTTCAACTCCCACCTCCGGCAGAACATCGACAGCATTCTGAGGGAGGCTTAGGGCATTAAGTCTGAATGGACCATGTTCTGCACCTCCATTGTCAAATTCAATTCAATTTTCAATTTTATTTTATTTCTATAGTGCCAAATCACAACAAACAGTCACCTCAAGGCATTTTATCTTGTAGGTAAAGACCCCACAATAATACAGAGAAAACCCAACAGTCAAAAAGACCCCCTATGAGCAGCACTTGGCGACAGTGGGAAGAAAAAACTTCCTTTTAACAGGAAGAAACATCCAGCAGAACCAGGCTCAGGGAGGGGCAGTTATTTGCCATGACCGGGTGGGGCTGAGGGGAGAGAGAGAGGACAAAAGACACATCATGGAAGAGAGACAGAGATTAATAATAACTAATGATTAAATACAGAGTGAAGTATAAACAGAGTAACAAAGGTGAATAAAAAAGAAACCCCCCCAGCTGCCTAGTCCTATAGCAGCATAACTAAGGGAGGGTTCAGGGTCGCCTGATCCAGCCCTAACTATAAGCTCGATCAAAAAGGAAAGCCTAGACTGAAACTGAGTGGGACCACGGGGACCCTCTGGCTCGGGGCGCTAGAACAAAGTGGGACCACCCAACGCGGGATGCTGGGACTGAGCGGGACCATGAGGCGCGGGGCACTCAGAGTGAGCGTGACCACGGGGACCCTCTGGCTCGGGGCCCAAGCCGGTTGGAGCTACTGAGCAGGGCGCAGGTGATATGGAAGATTCTCTGGCTCGGGCTGAGGAGCTACTGCAGCTGTTGTGGACTTAGGCTGCCGAGCTGCTGAAGCTGGCATCACTTAAGATTCTAATGTGGGCGCCGCAGCTGAAGACTGTGACGGAGGAGCAGATGCTGCTTAAGACTGTAGTGGCACTGCAGACGCTGCTGCCGACTCCGGTGTGGAAGACTGAAATGCTGAAGATGGACATGCATGAACTGACAACCAAGGAGAAAGCTGGGACCACTCTGCAGGGCATGCAGCCATCTCGTTGGATGACTGGGGCTGCTCTTGAGGGGCCCTCTGCTTCTTCTCAAGGTTGCAACTTGACCTCAGACATTCTCACTTGAGGGACAGGAATGGGTGCAGGATTGAACCTGCCCATGGCCGCCCCCACCCGTGAAGCAGGTACTGGTGCATGGGGGGGCCTGTCCTTGGCCTTGTAGAAACAGAGCTTATTGTCACAGTGTCTGCAGTCTTTAAAAACAGAGTCCTTTAACTGGTTGATTTATTAGCAACAGCCATTTTAGTGGTCTCAGAGGAAAAAACGTGCCTCAGAAAAAAGTTCTTAATTAGAGCAGGCAGAGAGTCCACAAGCCAGGGATGATCCGATACCAGTCCATTCAGTCTGTGTGCTATGGCTTCCCTTCAGAGTCATTTCTGCAGATTTTGAAAAAGAGTCCAGCTCACACAAGTCAAGAGTTCATTGATGGCCTGGAACCAGAACTAACGAGTAGAGAAATAAGTGTGTGTTGACACTGCAATGGTGTGGAAATCTGTGGCTGCAGCGAGTGCATGGAAATCCGTAGCTGTGGCGGCGAGAGGCCATAATATCCCAGGAACCGGGCAAAGCATGACTGTGACATAAGACCGCATGGCTCTGGGGAAAACTTTCTCCGCTGCCGCCGGAAGCTCTTCTTCCTCAGTCGAGGCAGTGACTGCTGAGTAGAGGCAAGAAACAATGAAGTGCAAGTTGGCATGGGATGACTCCATGCCTGCTTCTCCGAATCTTACCAAAGTGAACACCTGTGCATTGGGCATTGTCTTTTGGGGGTCCTCCTCATAGAAGACACAGACTGGGTTACCAACCTGCTTTGGCCCTGTTGCCATCTTTCCAAGGTGTCAGTAGTCCCTGCACTCTTTGCAGATGTCACCCAGTTTTTCCTCATCAGTGACGGGTTTTAAAAACTGGTGTGTGTGTCATGAGTACATTTGCAGTCAGGTCTATAATTGACAAAATATTTGTAATTTTGTCTCTGTACACCACCGCAATAGTTCGGAAATTATTTGAAGGAGACGTATCTTGCAAAATCCACTTTTTTAGCGCTTAAATCAACATTTTTTTTGTTGTGTACTTTGAGTGTGCAGCAGTGCAGGAAATGTAAATGTATTCTCTCCCAGTACTGCCTAGATATCCTTATATTATTTTTGGGTCATAATTTTCAGCCTGTTCAGTTTTCTCTGTTCACTGTTATGTTGTATCTGCTATGTATGTATTGTATTTGCTGTGGAACTGCTAAACAAGCTTATGGACCTCCAGCTAACCAATCTCGTGAATGTGCCATTTTTTTTCTAGCAGTGATTTTGTAGTCCATTTCAGTTATGCCGAAGTTGCAAGTAGACAAGTCAAAATGTTCGGTTGTTGAGTGTATTAACCTACACGATTCCTTGCATCACCCCCAGCATCAGGGCCTCTTCCAAGTGCCTGGTAAAATTGGATTTTTCTCAGAAATGTACTCACATCAGTGAGGAAAGTCCTACTTGTTTTTCTGCTGGTAGCTAATTGTATTGCTGCTATCAAACTACAAAAATGGCTGAACAGGGTGGAGTGGAACGCTCTGCAACGTGGAGGGGGCGGGGCATGAAATATCTCATTCACATTTACAGAGATCGCACCAAAACCAGATGCTCTAAGACGAGCCTCAGAACTGGTGTAACAGGGGTCTGTGGAGCTACAATAATGAGGAATTCAGACCAAAGCATTGCAGCTCTACTTTATAGAGACCACAAGTGAATGATTTACACATGAAAAGGAAGGATTTAAATTCATGATACGTGTCCTTTAAAATATCACAGAAGTGTTTGATTCTTTATTCAAGGGAATGTATGCAAAAACATCCAAAAGCTAAAATAATAATGTAATAGGCCAACTGACTTATAGGCAGTTTTATATAGTAGTATTATAGTATTCATGATATAGTGCAGCAAAGTTGACATTTAATGTACACTGTTGCTTTATTACCATCACTTAAAGTTTCCTGCTGATGTTCTTTTGTCAGTGTGTGACTCATGCATATCTTTATCTTTCTGTTTCTCTTTCTAACAGTTACATCTTTAGACTGAGTTGTACACGTTTGGGCCAGTGGGCCATTGGCTACGTGACCAATGATGGAAACATACTGCAGACCATTCCCAACAACAAACCTCTGTTCCAGGCCCTCATTGATGGCTGCAAGGAGGGCTTGTATGTAACTTTTAAAACACTCTCTTCTATTCTAGCTCACTCTTTGCATATTTATTGATTTCTGAAAGAGTTATGGCTAGATTAATCTAGCCATATCTGAGATTAAATGTGTTTTCTTGTTTGTCCCAGCCAGAAAAAAGGGTATTTTTGAGCTTTAAATGTTTATCTGAGGCTGTGTAGTTTTATCATACCCAGTAATCTGACAGGCCTCCAGACAAATTTGACATGCTTCTTTGCATTTAGAGAACAGCATGTAACCTCCTCTGCAACCAGCTGTTTTTGATCAAAACCAGCTGTTCATTTTGTAATAATTTTTGATGTGTATATTTCTTGTAATATTACATGTAGGGAGTCTAGATGCCCATTTCCATAACTTGGAAAAAAAACTATTACCTGTATAAAATGTGGGTTCCTGATTGATGCCAGCTGAGTCTTTTTGTGTGCAGTTTGCATGTTTTTCCTGTGGGCTGGGCTATCTCCAGGTACCCCAGCTTCTTCCCACATTCTAAAGACATGCTTTTTAGGCTAACTGGTATGAATGGGGGTTGAAGGAAGGGGAGCCCAGGAGGGCATCGTTAAGTTAGAAAAGTTGGTGACGTAATCCACCTCCTGTGTTCAGTGGTGGTGGTTCACAGTGGGCATAGATGGCTTTGACCCCCAAACACAAGATTAGCAATGTAGTATCTGCTGTCAAGTGCAGTGAAGAGTGCTCAGACCTCCACACTGTACAAACCAAAAAGCCTCTTCACAAATCCATGGCACGACATAAAAGATGCCCCTCGACAGGGCAAATTTCAGCTGTACATCTGCATCTGAAGGTCCAAGGTCACTCTTTCTAGGATCCCAATGCTCACGGGAGGACAGATGGTTTAAAAGAGGAGTAAAAGAAGCTATCTATGTCCACTGTGAACAACCATCACTGAACAGAGGAGCTGGATTACGTCACCAACTTTCCCCCACTTACAGTGCTGTCCTGAGCTCCCTCTCCTGGACACATGAACAATAACAGGTCACAACCACAATCAGGGGACTCCACCCACAGTGGTTTAAATACCCGGCTCTCTCTGTTATTTGGTTTGAGAACTGAAGAAGCCTTTCAGGTGAGAGGTGAAACGTCCAGTCGCCCATTTTTCAAGCTCCAGCGTCTGTCTTTCTATGTTAGTCTTGCACTGTCGACCTGTCCAGGATGGCCCCTCCTTTTGCCTTATGATTGCTACCTTCAGCCCCTCAACAAATTAGACAAGCATTTAGGAAAGTAGATAAATGGATCAAGTCATAATTCTGACTTTTTCTTAATAGTTATTTTGCAATGAGGTCTGAGACAGATTGTTTTCAAGTGGTGGGAACAAGCTTACATTAGAGCTACTAATGTGTGTTTATTTTGCTTTTTTATTTTATTTTCCACATAATAGCTAATATTTTTGATCAGGATAAATGAAAAGCACATACAAATAGAATATTTTATATGTGACATATAATGAAATGCTTTTCTGGTTTGTTTTAAATTTACAGCTACTTATTCCCTGATGGTCGCAGTTATAACCCTGACCTCACCGGTTTATGTGAACCGACACCTCACGATCACATCAAAGTCACCCAGGTGGGTTTGTGTGTGGTTTTTGTGTGTCTTTCTCACTCACAGTCTTTTCAAACTCTTAAATCTTGAAAATCACTGTATAAAAGTGTAATACTAAATGAAGTCATCCATCTGCATGGCTTTCATTGATTATAGATTTATTTCTAAACTGAATTATAAAAGCACATTTTGTTTGTATAACATCCCGAGTTGTGCAGGAATCTCTGCTTGTTCTGCTTCCCATTTTGGTTTCAAACCTGTTCAGTTAGATTCCAGGTTTTTGTAGCTAGTAGCTGTTAGACAGCTGCCCCTGCCCTCATAGAGCAGGTAACTAATATCTTATTTTTGTTGGTAAAGCTGAAAAGTCAAAGGAGACTTAAAGGACACATATCATGCTTTAAATCCTTCCTTTTCATATGGAAATCATTCATTGTGGTCTATATAAAGTAGAACTGCAATGCTTTGGTCTGGATTCCTCATTCCTGTAGCTCCACAGACCCCTCTATTCCCCCTGTTCTGAGGTTCGTCTCAGGCCCCGTTTACACGGCGTCATTTTTGATGCGTTTCAGCCTCCCGTCTACACGGAGACGTTTCAGAAACGCCCTGCGTTTACACGATGTTGCTTGAAACGATCAAAACGATGTAGTTCCCATTGCCAGGTGGTGGTGTTTTTTTGCAAAGCTTGTTTACACAACACACACATGGGTAGAGGGGCTTAGTAGCATGCACCGCAAAGATTTTTCCATTATTTACAAAATGGCCAAGGTGAGAGGCTTTGTAGACTGAGGACGAGGTTGGATTGCTGCTGCACACAACACTCAATTATAAAACGGCAAAAACACAAGAAAAGATCAACTGTAAATCGCACTACTCGAAGTTCGCTGAAGCACTTGTGAATGCTAACTCTAACGAGTGTTGTTCATCTGTTAGCGCATGCGCGGAAAACTGTGGCGGTCGCAACCACAGTAAGCATGTGCGAGGACCCCCGTTTCCAAAACGCACCGTCTTCTACAGTTTACACGAGGATGGAGGCCGGTGCATTTCTGAAACGCTCCACTCTGGAACCCGTTTCGAAAACACATCGTTTTCACTCCGTTCTCGTGTAAACAGCAGGCCAAAACGACCATTTTTATGCGGTGTCATGTAAACAGGACCTTAGAGCGACCTGTTTGATGCGGTCTCTTTAAATGGGAATGAGACCTTTCACGCCCCGCCCCCCTCCACGTCGCAGAGCGTTCCGCCCCACCCCATTTGGCCATTTTTGTAGTTTGATAGGAGCGATACGAAACAAGGAGGACTTTCCCCACTCATGTGAGTACATTTCTGAGAAAAATGAAATGTAACCATGAACTTTGAAGAGGCTCTGATGCCGGGGGGCGATGTAAGGAATCTTGTGGGTTAATGCACCCAAAAACATTTTGAAGTCGGCATAACTGAACTGGACTACAAAATCACTGCAAGAAAAAAAATGGAGGGTTCATAAGATTGGTTAGCAGGAAGTCCATGGCCTTATTTAGCAGTTCCACAGCAAATACTGTGACATAACAGAAAACCTAATAGTGAACAGAGAAAACTGAACAGACTGAAAATTATGACCCAAAAAGAATATAAGGATATCTATGCAGCACCGGGATAGAATGCATTTGCATTTCCTGCACTGCTACACACTCAAAAGTACACAAAAAATGTATTTAAGGGCTAAAAAGTGGATTTTGCATCATACGTACTCTTTAAAATCTTAAAAATAAAGGAGCAGAAAATGGTTTGTTTCAGTGGAGTGGTGCACTGTTCAGTATAAGAAGGATGATTTCAGTGAGAAATAAAACCTGTAAATGAGCATAATATGGGCACTTAAAATATTCTAAATATAGGCTATGGAACAGCTCTGAATCACTGAAGGAAAAAACATTGTATAAGACAGGAAACTTGTGTTGTTTGCATACTGCACATGTATGTCTATTCTCTTTTTCATGAGATTTATATGTCACCTGATGATTAAAAGCAATGTTTTGTGCCTGAACAGGAGCAGTATGAGCTGTACTGTGAAATGGGCTCTACTTTTCAGCTTTGTAAGATCTGTGCTGAGAATGACAAAGACATCAAGATCGAACCGTGTGGTCATCTCATGTGTACTTCCTGTCTTACTGCCTGGCAGGTATTGTACTGAACCTTATTATACAAGTCCATTTCAAGTTCATTGAATATTGGTGCTATTATGTGTGTACATGGGGCATTGTGAAACTGTGTTCTTTATCAAACTGAGTAATATTTTGTCCTGCTGGGCAATATCATTTTTGTGATTTATATTGCTGTACTGAACCTGTGTAGAAGTTGGAAAAGACTGCTGAATCAAAGCAGCTATCAGTCTGCAGTCCAAGAAAAAACCCTCTCTTCCTCGTTGCCTCAGTGCCCTTGAATTTGTCCTGATCAAATTTCATATCATCCAGTAGCAGGAGTGAAAGCTGAGAGTATATACGCAGTATATTTCAGTGTTTCTGCTTGTGGTTCTCTGATTACTGCTGCCTGCTCATGCAGTCATAGCAGCATGTGCTGCACTGCTGTGTTCATTGTACCTTTTACTTGGTTGTGTACTGGAAGCAGTACCAGTAAAGTGTTTTTAAAAATGTTTGTCCCTTATGAGTCATTAGCAATGAGACCCTGTTTTTCCATACCCCCCACCCCATACAACCTCCAAAACAAGAATGGCGTTTTAGGTGGAGGACACTGCTATTTATTCCCTAGTCATCTTTTCCTCATCTGTTTCTTCTTATTTGGTGAGGGTGAGGGTCATTGCTGGTAGCATGAGGTCATGCCTGGACCCTACAGAGACTGCACAGGTAGTCCAGCTCCTACAGGATGTCACATCAATACATTCCATTGCCAGAAGGTTTGCTGTGACCCAACGTCCTCTAGTGGGCCTTCTGCTCACTGCCGGCACCGTGGAGAACATTCTGCTGTCTGTCATATTGCTCAGCATGACCAGTTTTGTGATGGTCAGTGATGGTCTGGGGAGGCATATCCATGGAGGGATACCCAGACCTCTACAGGAGAGAATAGTTGGATCCCACTTTATGTATGCAGGAAGAGGATGAACCTCAGACTCTAGGAGTTTAGTGATGCCCTGGTCCAGATCTGAGAGGAGATCTGTCGTCTCATCAGAATATACTCTGACATAGACGTTCATACAAGCACATGGGGGCCATAGAAACTACAGATTAACATGAAATTTAGGGAAAATGGACTACCCTGCCACATAATTGTTTTGCTTGATGCTGTGGCATCCATTCCTTCCAAACCCATTACCCAGCCCTTCAGTATAGATATCCAACATGATTTTTCCACCGTTGAGATCTGATGTGTTTTCAAAGAGTTTCTTTAATTTTTTAAAGCAGTATATATACAGTATATTGAAGTTATATTTAAAAGGGAAGATGATTGAGATCTTTCTTAATCTTTTTATTAATTATCCCATAATGCATTTTCTAAACAAGATAGCAACGTACAGTAAGCACTCCATAGCATCCTGTGGGGATTGCTTCAGGATTATGGACTGAATAGCTCATTGCTATGGTAATCCATGTACAACCATAGCGTGTGGTTGGTTCGCACTGCCATAAGTCAGACCTGTTTCCAGTGAGCATTAGGCCCTGCCAGGGCTGCCAATTCTGTTCACATTTGTGGGTCAGCCAACTACCTCCCACTTTGGTAGCATCAGGATCACGTCCAAGCTCTTCACGGATTATTTGGGTCTTCTGGCTTCATCAGGCAGTGACCTCCAGCTCACACTAGGAACGTTTGCAACTAAGTGTTAAGCGGCTGGCATGAGAATCGGCAGCCTCCAAGTCTGAGGCCATCATCAGTCTGAAAAGGCTGCTTACCCCAGATCTTTTATAGCGCTTTTATAGCCACCACACGTTTTCATTTACTAATTCATACAAGCACTTTCTTCTACAGCTAAGTGCTTACTATCTAACATTCACACTCCGACAGCTGCATCAGAGAGCAACTTGGGGTTTAGTGTCATACCCAAGGATACTTTGGCATATAGAATGGAGCAGCCAGGAATCAATCCACCAACCATCTGCTTAGTAGATGACCTGCTCTACCTCCTGAGCCACAGCCACACCCAAAGTGGAGAAACTGGGTCTTGAGTGAGGGCAGAGTGGACTCGGAGATTGCCACACAAATTGGCACTGCTCATGCAAGGATGCAGTTGCTGTCTGTTGTGGTTAAGAACAGCTGACAAAACAAAGTTGACAGTTTACCAGTCGATCCATGTTCTTGCCCTCGGCTATGGCCACAACCTCTGGGTAGTGACTGAAACAATGAGATCCTGGATAGAAGCGGCGAAAAGAAATTCTCCTAAGGGTGGCTGGTCTCTCCCTTAGAGATCGTGTGAGGAGCTCGGTCATTTGAGAGGGACTTGGAGTAGTCTCTGCATACGTCCACATCAGCAGTGTTGAAGGATATCAGGCGTGTCCTGCTGCATGTCCTTTACAGTGTTTCTCAGTGAGCATCACAGTAGTCTTCTTGTCGTAAGCTTTTTAATTTGTATTATGTTAGACAGAAGAGTTGATGCCTCAGTTACCAAACAGTAAAACGTTTATTGCAGTGTATCTTTAGATACAGGTAAGAAAATTAAAAGCAGATTATCGGCTTTTGTGTCTATGTTCTCATAGACCTTTTGCTAATCTTGGAAATCAGAAAATGTAGTGTTTGAAACCTTTTGTACAGCTTTAGTCTGCACATAACTTTGGGTTTAGCAGTGAGTAGTCACCAGCACCCACATGAACGCCATTTGTCAGACTTCCTGTTATGACAACCCAAGGTGACTCCACCTCCCCCACAACCTCAGTCAGCGGTTCAGTGACGTAAGTCAGTGTGAGTTTAAACTCTGTGTGGTTCAGTAATGAAGAACTTTCCCTCACATTAGTGAATAATGAGTCAGAGAGAGAGGAAACCCTCCTACCCTGTGACAGTGACTAACCAGCACTGGTCTGTTCAGCCCGTACACTCAGGGGTGGTTCCTGACTTTATTCTGTTTATTAGTCAGCACGAGTGGAACAGACATCCTTACTCACAGCTGCCTGACGCTTTATGTCATTTCACATCATGATCTCTTTAATGCCTTTTTAAAAATATATATCTGTAAAAGAATATATATCAAAGTCAGCTTTATTGTCTGCAACGTGTACAGGACATACACAGGATTGAAATTCCATTTCTCTCAGACCCATGGTGCAGCAATAAACAGCAAACATCTAACTAAACATTAATAAATATTAGCATAATAAATAAATAAGAAAAATAAAATACCATCCTAAATTGTAAAATTGCAAAAAAAAAACCAAACAAATATATATATATATATATATATACACACACACACGTCAAGTTCTTCATGTTCAGATCATTAAATCAACGTGGCAGAGGTGAGTTTATCATCTCTGTTAGCTCGTTTCAGATCAGAAGTGAAGCTGGTGAAGTGTTTTTTGTTCCTCACCAGAAGAGAAGCTGAAGAGCAGTTCCTAATAGTATACTGTTTCTTCAATGTCTATCACCATCACACCATTTCCTCCTTCTTCTGGTGTTTTTCTCTTTAACCTCCCACTCCTTCCCTTCTCCTCCTACTCAAATTAGGATTACATTTCAAACAAGTCTTTGTTACATTTAGCATCAAGTCCCCAACCATATGGCTACCACAGGCACAGCTTTGTTCTCTGTATTTTCTGCCTTTGATTCAACACCCCCATTATTCTCATATTTATGACATCTGTATGACGGGGGATTCCATGTGGGACAAATGGGCTAAAAATGTCATCACTGTGCTTATGTGTTTGTGTATGTGTATGAATAGCCTGTTGCAGAGTCTGTCCTTATCTATTCAGGAATCAGATGGCCAAGGCTGCCCTTTTTGTCGCTGTGAGATCAAAGGCACAGAGCCCATCATTGTGGATCCTTTTGACCCACGGAATGACGGCACCAAGTGCTTCTTCCTGGACCGACAAAACTGCCCCTTGTTGGACCTAGATGATGATGAAGACCGAGAGGACTCCCTCGTCATGAATGGACTGGCCAACATCAGGAAGGTATATATACACACACACACACACGCGCACACACACACACACACACTGATGAGAAGTACGCTGCTGGAACAGCATAAGAGGACAAGGGATGAGAATAAGGAACTATTGGAATGCTACTACACATGTAACCCCCGTGAAAGGATGTAGGAACTGTGGATTCTTCGACACCCAAAATCTAGCTCAGTGTACCAACATCTGAAAGATGCAACTGCTATCGCAACTAGAAGTTAATGTGGTACAACACAAATGCTACAGCTAGGATTGCAGCGGTAACCGGTTTCACGGTATACCATGGTATTAAAATGCATGGTTATCATACCATGGATGTTTTCTTATTACCGGTAATAAGGGAAAAAGGCAAGCCAGCTGAGAATTTCACGCACGGACGCGCAGCTCCGCTCCATCTCGGCTGCACATTGGTCAGCGGCGCCACTCTCAGGCACACAGCGGTGAAAATGGCGACAGATTTAACCAGTCTCTCCATCCACTTAAAAAAACAAAATAAAAAACAAAACACTAAACTAAAATCAGCAGTGTGGAACTACTTCGGATAACCACCAAACGTGCGTGAGGATGGTATCCCGTTTGCAAACAGTGTGGAAGAAAAGTGTCCGCTAAAGGAGGAAATACTTCAAACTTGTTCTCACATCTACCAGAGCTAAGCTGGAAACCTGGATCCTCCGTGGCCGATTACCAAAACTATATGAAATACCCTCTGAAAGTCTATTAGTAGATGCAGCATTACAGAAAATCTTTGACCATCACTGAATCAACCAGCTGATCTATACCACATCAACAATGATCCTTGAAATGGTTGGCTATAAGATGAGCAGGTATGAGGAACAGTACCCTCCATGGAGAAGGAGACTAGGAGCCTAGACTAAAAGCTACAGAAGGTGTGATTAAGAAAGGGGTGCCTAAGAAACACAACAAGCTGTCCTTACCTGAGGCCTGAGAAACTACTAAGCGAAGACTCACAGCCTCGGGTAACTGCTTGAAGAGGTATACCAGAGATATAAATGCCAGGATAATAAAACACGTTATCCACTGGTGTACACTCGGTGGCAGGGGAACAAAATGAGAAAGGCTGGAGATGGAGCATTACTGGAAGAACATATGGGAGAAAGATGCAGCACGTAACAACAGTGCTCAGTGGTGAGTGGAGCAGCTCACAGCAAGCTATCCAACTACCAGGGCAACTACCGGCCAACAACCTGCCTCAGCACAGCATGGAAGCTCCTGTCAGACATCATAGAACCCAGTTTGGGGGTCTCTGCCCCGAGTGCTCCCATTATCACTGTTGCCTTCACCTTCCATATTCTCTCTCTAGCTCTTCTCTCAGCCCTTGGTATTTATTAAGGTTCCTGCATTCCTTCTGTCTGATGTTGCTATCACTTGGGATTACAACATTTATCAGTGCAGCCTTTTTCCTCTGCTTGTCCACCAGTACTACGTCCGGTTGGTTACCCATCACCAGTTTGTCTGTCTGTATTGGGATGTCTCACGGGATCTTAGCTTGGTCATTCTCAACCACCTTTGGGAGTGTATCGCATTTTGACTATACACCACTTGGTTATGGCGTTCCATGTATATCATGCCTGCTAAATTCTGCACCTGCTGTTATGTGCTAGATTGTCTCGGGGCATCTCTGCACAGCTTGCACCTAGGGTTGTGCCTGGTGGACTCTAGCCTTTATTGGTCTTGTTCTTAAAGCTTGTTCATTTGCTGCCATGATTAGTGATTCTGTGCTGTCTTTCAGTGCAGCTTTGTCCAGCTATTGGTAGGATTTCAGCCTGGTGGTACATGACATGCAGGGGGGCTGTCCTTCCATGATGGCTTTTGTTCTTTCTGGTTTTTCTGATGCATGATATATTCACTAAATACATGCTCAGTTGTGTCCATCTTCCTGATGTACAACTTGGATCATTATTGTTTCATCCTGAATAGTGGTTCTGACACTCACTAGTCCTTGGCCTCCTTCCTTCTGTTTAGCGTACAGTCTCAGGGTGCTGGATTTGGGGTGAAATCCTCTATGCATGGTAAGGAGCTTTCCTGTTTTGTTGCCAGTGGCTTCTATCACCTCCTTTAGCCAGATTATTATCCCAGCAAGGTGTAAGAGCCGTCTAATAAGGGGTATAGAGATAAGGTTTGATCGGTCCTGTAATCTGTTCTTTAATCTTTATCAGTTGTCACAACACGATGCATGTTTTGTTGCCATAGTAACAGTTTCAGTTAGATGCTTTGATGCTGCCCGCTTTGATGTCAGAGAAATATCAGTAACAAGTGTTCGCGGAGAAGTTTAGTAAAGAGGGCAGCTAGGCTTAGGAGCACACAGTTTTTCTACCGTGTGATTGTATAAAGAATATCGAATAAAGTCTTAAAATCCAAGAGGCTTCTACTGTCATGCGTGTTGGAATACAGTGGACCTAAGAGATGAGCCTGCGTGCCCAGA
>VUQK01026724.1:3256-26357 GCA_015106715.1 Bujurquina vittata
GATGAATTCTTTATTATTTTTGGACAAAACGCACAAAAAAAAAAAAATGAGCGTCAGGCTGCGGTTACAAAAACTGGAGATCGTTGATGGCTTGGGAATTTGGCAGCAATACAAAAAGTATAGTAGAGTAATGTTACCTTATCCTTTAAAAACACACAGATGAGAAAACATTTAATATTAAAATATTGTAAATTCTAATTTGAGATGCATTCTTTAATCCTGCTTGGTAGTGACCACTGGAGAGTCCCACACAGAGAGCTGGGCTGCGACACCCAGGATGATCTGCTCCTGCAGAACCTTTCAGTGGAACACAAACAGCAAATGTTAATTACAGTCTGAGTGTGCAGGCCCTAGAATCCCGACTCCAAACAGCCAGACTAAACCACCGACCACGGAGAGCGCTCACGGCCATCTGAACTCGACTCCAAACTGCAGCGTTTATGACAGAAAGTTAACAGCAAAACGGATTTCATTATCAGCGTCGTGCTGGACGCGCTGGACCATCCTTCTGCACACTGTACATGCAGACAGAGCTGCTTCTAAGAATGAAGGAGAAGGAAACAGCAGGCTGATGTCTGAGCCTCTAAATGCAGGCTGCGGATTTCACCGTGAGGCCAAAATTTGCAGCCGCAGGCATTTTCACACAAATAGAGCCTATTGTGCGTAATCCCAGAAAAACACACAGTTCTCACAATGATATATTCTAACATCTGCATTTCCGCTTTGCAAGATGACAGCCAGATGGCTGCTTTGTATCCATGTGCATGTCGTCGCTTGGAGATGCAAATGATTCAGAGAGCACAAGAAAGCCGGGGACGTTTTGGATCAGCAAAACGGCCGACACAGGAAGTGTTTGCAGTTTGTGTTAGTGCTCTTCAAAGGGAGCTTTTGAAGGGGGACTTTGATATAGTCTTTACCATTTTTTATTTTTATTTAATTTTTTTTTAAACAGGGCAATTTTTGCAGTCTGTGCACAATAAATGTCACAATTTTGAAACAAGAAACAGAACCAGGGTTCATAACCGCAAAGACCCAAATGATTAAATGCTAAATCTGTCCCAGCTCTGAATTTCTGATTCATGATCAAGAGGTGAAGCCTTAAAGCCCAGGACTGGGTTCAGATTCACAGTGGAGGGAAAGGATGATCGCTATTTATGAAAACAATGATCTTTGACAGCCAAAACTGGGCAAGAAATGACAGTAAAATCAACCCTGCAGAAACAAAGAATAAGAAAGAGAGATGTGTTCACAGTATCAGTGTTCAGACCCTTTAAAATACCAAAAATCTGCAGGTAAATCAGTTTGTTGATGGTAAAGGTTGGGCCACGGTCACACAGGTCCAGAGCCTGGCCAGCGACGCCCTGTCAACTCCAGGTCTTATGGTTTAAACCCATTTTTCCCCAAAGAGTTCACAAGTGGTTTTCTGGCTGTCATCAGGCGATATCTGTCACCAAGAAGGTGCTGCAACCAAAAACTGTTCTCTGGCCGTACTTCCGGTTGTATGCAAGTCTACTGGAAAATGGTCTTCATAATGGGACTCCACCGACAGACTGCATGTTCACCACCAATTATTTACTCTACAAGATGTCCCCATGAAGGCGCAGTGAGTTCTTAAGGCTGCAGATTTATTGCATCACTTAATGCAGCATTATTCTGCCACAAGATGATCTGAAAGTCCCATTCCAGCCGTGTTCGCAATGTTTCTTTTCTGAATTAAGAACAAAGCAGATGTAATAATGTGTCTAAAGCCACAATTTAAGACCTTAGAACCTTGTAACATTGAGATTAAAGCAAGAAACTGTGGAGGACAGTAATGGGCACCAGAATCCTGAATGGTATTTTATAGCAAGACAGTCATGGTTCTCATTTTGGTCCAGAATCTCACAGCTCCATATGACAGCCGTGCAAACTTCCAACATTTTAACTCTTAGTTGGCCTCCCGCTGCATGCTGTATGAATGTGCTGTGCCCCAACAGCAACACAACCGCAGAGCAGACTGCAAAAAATCTCTGCAAACATAATCATCATTAAACATAATTACAACAGATGCAGG
Source organism: Bujurquina vittata (assembly GCA_015106715.1). Lineage (NCBI taxonomy): Eukaryota > Metazoa > Chordata > Actinopteri > Cichliformes > Cichlidae > Bujurquina > Bujurquina vittata. Next base: position 5,310 of record VUQK01026724.1, read on the forward strand.
AATAAAGAAGAGAGGAAAGCAAACACTCATCTGTGGCCAAGAGCTTTGCAGCACCTGCAGGGGCAGCGTAAACACAAACCTTACAAGTACGTTAGGCCCTTCTAATCATGCCTCACATTAGTTCAGCACGTGCTGTTTCCATACAACTATTAGTGTGAGATTGATGCTTTGAACTGAAAATCATGTTTCACTGTGGACAGAATTTGCGACTCCTCAGCGCATCCCTTGCTCAGAGCTATGTCATCATCGAACAAAGTCAGCTGAGGCTCATGAGAGAAGCTAAATGCGGCCTGTTGATCTCCCAGCTTTTGCTCAAAAGGAAAACAAGCTCGCATTTCATAGCTCAGAGTGAGGATATCTGGGAGGATCCGGGGTGTTTTTGATCAATAATAATGATAAAGATTAGTTCCAGAGGTGCCAACAGCTGCTGATTTTGCTAGATAGCTGCGTGTGATTAAACTGCTTTTTCATCACAGATCTTTTTTATACTGACGCTGTTCTTGTGGTCCAGATGGTTTCTGTCAAGCATTGCAACCAAAATGAAAGACAGGCCATAGGCTCAAAATCAGGTGTTTCCATATTACAACACTCAATTTAGATCTCAGACCTCCCCTTCCTCCTCCTGCCTTCCTCGCACTGCGCTGCAACAGTGCATGCGGTGGGAAAAGAAGCATTGTTATAAAATCTGCGGCCGCTAAATGCATGTTGGAGAAGTGATCCAATTCAGTTTGAAATTTGTGCTGCTTTAAATAGTTACAGAAAACAGGTTGGGGGTGGGCAGAGCCAAATTAAAGGAATTACAATGATAAGCTCTCTAATGTTTTATAATTATATAGATTATGTTTTTGAGTCATCTGTTTCTTCGTCTATGGTTATGGCTCATTGCCTCAGGGCTTTATTTTTTAGACAGTTATCATACAATCATACTATCAAAAGTTAGCATCCCTGAAACGATGCTTTAAGCATCAGAGTGCAGGGGAGGCCTGATGGAAACATACACATTAGGCCAAAGTTAAGTCGTCTGCCCTCTGTGATTAATGTTCACAGCACAGACTGTAAATAAAAGAAGGACATCATCAGCTGGCTGACTAAGTCTTCTTGGGAAACCTTAAGCTGAGCATTTTGGTGTTTGGAAACCAAATGTGACCATCTGATTGAGCCACTTGTCAATCACAAGAAGGGAATCGAGTAATTCAGTTCCTTGGAATCGACTGTCTGCTTGCTTATCGATTCCACTGACGTGAGGACGCATTTGCGATTACGTCACACACGCGCCTTATTTAGTTCGGAATATATCCAACAGCGTTGAGACAGAAGCGTCAAGATAAAAAGCGTTCCAAAATTATGTTCAGAGTGTTTCTGCAGCAGCTGTTTTACGTGCAGTCTGTGCATGCTGCACGCGCAAAAAGGCGGAGCCGTTACCGAGACGGTAAGCTCGCAAAAGGAAGTTTTTCTAGCGTAGCAGCGCTTTTTCCCGTAACCATCGTTAAAACTTTTACTTTGAAAGAGCTGGAGGTCCTTCATCAACCACCTGATCAGTAAATGAAGAAAAGAGATCTTTGCAGGGGCTCCATCCACCGCCGTCTGGTTTTAGTTTTGGCTAACAAAAAAAAAAACCTGCAGTATGGAAGTTGAACTACGAGGACTGCCAGAGCCTGGCTGGCTCAAAGGCTGCTACTCGCACACCTTGCAGTTGTATTTTTTGTGAAAATGTTAAAATATTCATGGAGTTCGTTTTGAAAGAGAAATCCTCTTTTTTTTATATATAAAAGTTTTAATTTTGTTCTACTTTACATTAAAGAGTTAATGCAAACCAACCCATTTGTGGTATATTTTATTCACTAACCCAATGAGAATCGATAAGGAATCGAATCGATAAGTTCTTATCAATTCCCATCCCTAATCACAAGGTAGTTGCACCCTAAAGTATGTTGTCCTCCTTTTTGACTCTAACGGGGACCATAATTTACAAAATGAATCATCTTTATCTGTTAGAAGACTTGAAACAAATGAAATCATAGACTCATCTGTTAAGTCTTTGGTGAGGTCATAAATTAAGGGCGCTAAAAGCTCATTTTCCCAGAGATTTATAGACAACTGAACTTTTTCCAGGCAAAAGAGTCGCCCCCTGCTGGCTCGCAGAAAGAATACCTGTTTAAGCCGCTGACACTGACTTCACTTTTCAGACCTGAAAACTCTTTTGTGGTCTACGACAGACACTTGGGGGTATATCTGAACTGTCTTCCAAATAACCTCCTCCCCCCCGTTCAAGTAGAAGCTGGTACCATGTTTTTATCATGAGCAATGGCAAATTCCTCTTTAATGCCATTTCAGGTTGCAAATCACTTCCAGAATAGAACACTCGGCTTATTCACCAACAAAGAATGAGTTGAGGAGTCTTTAACTTAGTTACTCATGTTCATCTGTCCTTGGAAAAACTGTCACGCGAAAGCACACCGATGATGAGAAACCATCGACTCAGCCACGTGTCCGTCTCCTTTGAGCGCAGCAGTGTCACCCGGAGCTCTTTATCTCCTCTACCACCACCACTGTGCCATGTGCTCTCTTTCACATGAACACAGTGGCTCCTTTGACCAATTTACCAAATTATAGCCCGCTCCTTCAAGGAAAGCAGAGGTAGCGAGCACGCTGGGAGTTTCCTCCCATAAGCGGTGGGGAAGAACGTAGACAGTAAGCGAGAGCCTCATCGGGCAAATGACCCAGGGCTAAATATACAGCTATGCATCTTTAGAGCTCGAGACACAGCCCATTTAGCCTGGCCCAGGCGGCTCAGTGCGGACAGAAGAGCGGTTAAAATCACCACTTTGGGTGTGTGAGTGTGGGTGTGAGACACAAAAAGAGAGGCAGGGAGTTTTGCCCTCTGAAAGGAAACAGAAAGCACTCGGCACTGTGAGTGTTGGACGGCTTCAGTGTTTACATTCAGTCAGCAGGCTGAGCGTCTAATAAACTGAGAAACTGAAAGACAACAGAAGAAAATATTACGCGATAATCACATGGTACCGCTGATCTCACACAGTAAATCCTTGTGTCTATGAGTCAGGCTTAGGGAGTGCCCCTCATCTTTTTGCCCTTCTTCTCTCTCCCTTGACAGCCTTGTACATTTTCTCTTTTCAGGACACTTGCTTTCTTTGGAAACTCTGAGAAACACACACCATCTGCACTGGCTGTGTTTACACTGCACTTTGGACTGGATCCCACACACAGCTTAGCAGCCTTAGATGCGCCTGTGTTTCGGCTAAGCTGCCGCAAGCCGGGAATGATACAAAAACTCATTATACTTTGATGAGAAGCTATGCAGCAGCATTCCTTGGCAGCGAGATGAAAAGTTAAATGCATGATCTGAATTGATCCATGTTACACTAAAAGGACCCCCAAACAACAACAAAAAACCTCTCATTAGTAAGATTGATGTACACCACCTAGAAAGGATGAAGTAAAGTGCTACACCATGATTGCTTTACACCTCAGAGTGGCCACTTACTGTCTCAAATGACATTTGCAAATAAACTCGGCTGTTAGAAACCAGATGCTGACACCATCATGATAGATCTGATGGAGATGATAAACTGAAAACCTTCAATTTCATGAAGGCTTCAGTGCTGCGCGTGACACAGCCGGCCACATGTGACACTAAACACCTGTAAACTGGCATGTGCGACAGTGCCTTCTAGTGGCAGTGTGCACAAACTGCAGACCTGGACACAACAATGATAGCTCACCTGAAGCCCGCAAGTCTCAACGGATGCCGTTCTACAAATGTGAAAAGCTGCATGCGTTAAAGCTGCATTTACATACAAATTCCTAAATAAATCTGCATGTACAGAGACAGTTTTCACCTGCTTCCAGATGCAGGTGATTCACTAGGTTTTCAGTATAAATCCCCCCACTCTGCCTACAGATATAACTTTCAGAATAACAGCACATTATAGGGCAATGGCTCCTCAACTAAAACAAAATAAGAGATATTTGTGTTTTAATTTGGCAGATGGAAACTGAATGTGTAAAACACACCCTTCAGTGAGTCATTTTCTTTATTTTTTTATATTTTTGTTTATAGGAGAACTATCCAAAAACAAAATACAACAACAGCATGGCACCGCCTAAGGTTAGAAACAGTAATACCGATTTATAGCCGAGCCCTCCGACTACATCAGCAAAAGCCCACAGCACACAGACACGCAGCTGTTCTCTCTCATGCGCCTTCAGCTGCAGCGTTCACATAGCCACGTCCCAGAAATGTAAACACAGCGCTGAGGAGGCGGGGCTGTGTGCATCACAGGTTAGGGTCAAGGCTGGAGTGGGTATGCTTATGCTCCGTTCCTCCTCCTTTGGGGTTAGGTCCTAAGATGCCAGGGATCCCTCAGGACCCGTGGTAAAAGAGAGCGGCCGGTCCTCGCTGTGGGAAAAACCCTTGAGCCGGCCGTGACCCTAAACCACCTCTGACATCTCTGATTTTCTCACCCCCGCCCATCCCTGCTCCTACTGATACGGACCTGCCGCTCGCTCTGTTATGTAACCAGAAGCCTTTTCTAACATGTGCAAGAGGAGGGCGTCTGCAAAAGCATCCGCAAAGTATTTTTACTCCTAGTGTGTGTGTGTGTGTGTGTGTGTGTGAGTGTGTGAGTGAGTGAGAGAGAGAGAGAGACGAGCGTCCGATCAGTCACACCCTCATGCACACAAACAAAGACGTGCCTAAACATAAGTCGCTGCTTCTTCTGTGCTCGTAACATTTTACTGTCATATGTTCTGGTATGCTAAGAGCAGAAAAAGGCCATAAAAATGTTTTAACGCTACGCAGGTCTCATGGGGATTAAGGTATTTTTCATGTTTTTATTTATATCTCAAGAAAATGAGGAGTTTCGAACCCAAGACAGAAATTATTAAATTAAAATGCGAAAACAATGTTTAATAGTTGATCTCTCAAAGTGAAGTATTATCAACAGAATCTACAACTCTGCTCGGCTTTACAAAGATTTATAGTAACTCTGAGCTCATTGTTTTTGTTCAGTCATCTCTCTCATAATGTTATTTTCAGCTACAGCCAGCTGTGCTCAGCAGAAAGAAGCCTCTTGCAAACCATCTGTACATTATGCTATTTAAAAAAAACAAATCAAAACAAAACAGGAGTGTGACAGATGGAAGCAAGCTGGTGACCGCAGAGGCGGTTTTCATTGCCTAAAGGCCAAGCATCCCTCTGGAGGTGTTGAGGTATCCAGGTCATCAGGGATTCCAAATAAATACTCATGCATCTCTGTAACTGAGGGATATGCAATCGGCAGGTTTTTAACCTCCTGAGGCCTCGCTCGCCACAGGCCTAGAGACCAGTTGGTGACTTCCTGGCAACCTGCGGCTGCTGAGGAAAAATCTGTATTCCCCCGACCGACTGGCCGCAGAGGTTTCAGATGCAGCATGGTGTACCTCTTTGTGACCCCCCTCCTGACTGCTAGCTGCCCCCAGAAACCACTCGGTTGGGGAATACAGGTTTTTCACTAGTGATGTGGTTGCCAAGGAGTTGCAGACTGGCTTACTTCTAGAAAGACTTGGACAACATGCAAAGAGCTAACTAGCAAACTGCAGCCCATTCAAATATTTAGGTATTTTGTCAAACCAAATTATGTTTTTACTCCTCATTTGGGGGGCAGGATGTATGCCATGCAAATGCCACTGGTGCGGCTAGAAACTGCTTGTTTAGGTTAGCCTGTTTAGGACTGTGGTCAAAGAAAAAGGAAACAAATGCTGCTTGTAAAGAAAAAATAAGCCAACTGTGGCAGTCTCACTGCGTTAACAGCAAACCGCCCAACCAGACTCCCTACTAAGTATGGCTTTGTTTGTGTAACGCTACTGAGGGATAACGGTCATAGTTTGTCAAAGGCCCTTGTTGAGATTTCTCAGGTAAAAATTATCTATTCGTGTAGATAGAAAGATATCCCAAAAGCTTAGGCGGCAGCAATAATCAGCCCTCTGACATGCTGTTTATTAGTGGCAACAACTGAAGCAATCATAAGAAACCATAACAACAGCTGAAGGAATAGATTGGCAGTTACTCAGGTTTAACATCACTCTGTGACCACAGTCTAAACTAGCAGAGTCTTCATACTGTAACATTGGCAAGAGTAAATTACAGCTTAGCGTGCAAAAAAGTCCATTATGCTATTCAGGTCAGAGCAAACAGGACTGGAAGCACTTTGACTCGCTGAGTTGGTGGGATGACTTCATAAAACTGCAATTTATAAGCCACCGTTCACTTGTAATTCAGCATTGTAAACCAGAAGCTCAGTTATTTTCAGCATATCAATTACAATTACATTCCCAAGATATTAAAGATACATATTCTTAATTTCTTTGATGTAAAGCACATAAACCTGTATGAACTTTAAAGGGTTATAGGTTCAGGAAATAGAGGTGAATGTGCAGCGATTTCTCTGCATTAAAAAGCCCTAACTGGGAACTGCAGGTCATTTTAAGGTAACCGTGTCTTTGCATTTAGATCTATGAGAAAAGGCATCAAAGTTACTCTTCCCCACATGTTTAACCATCATCTCCTTTGGGAAATCACTCTAAGCCAGTCCTTAACCATCCCTTTTTTCTGTCTATACTAAAGCACCGGAAGAGGAAAAACTTGACCACGATGTACAAGCTTTCACACAGCATCCTTACGTAATGCGCACTTCAAACACTTGATAATGCAGCACTATTGTGCTGCGCTCATGATAAACACCAATGCATGATGCTTTAGTTGGCTCTTAGTTTAATATTAAACATTTTAGTTCCTCCTTTCCCAGGGCTCGCGGAGCATTCTGTGATTTGTAACCGGATCCCCGGTTGCTGCTTGTATACACAGCGTAACACAGGGCACATCGGAGAAATATGTGTGGTTCTAAACACAGCACTAATTGGACCGAATATACACCATCTTTGCCCTGCAGTTACTCATTACTCAGCAATGTCCTGGCCCTGTTCCCCGACTACACAAGACCTATATTAAAAAAATGCTGGATGACGTAGGTGTTAGTGGTTTATGGTTCTTTGTGTGTGGATATCTTTGTTTGTGAGAGCAAATGTGCAGTCTACCTCACCGGTGAGAACACCTAACATTTCTCTGACCGCCTCCATGCCTTCATCAAGGTGCTGTGCAAAATAAAACTGATTCCTGGCAGCATGAGCTCAACGTGAGGGAATATCTGAGGAACGCTCCCAGCACGGCGTGCACCCCTCACCTGAGAGGGGTCTGACTGGAGGCAGCCACATCCGTCATCTTCAACAGTTGAACGGGGTCTCCAAAACACATCATCAGTTACAGTAAATGTTAGCATTGCCTTCCAGCCGTGAGCTGAATCACGCCAAATTCACTCACAGGTAGTCACCAATAGACTACTACTGTAAATTTAAATCATGACTAGGGAGGCACTAATCCACAGACTGATTTGATGCTGGTGCATTTAAGTTTCATTCACCACCACATTATTGCTCCAACCAGCCCTCTGGTTTTATCATCCACAGTTGGATTGAAGACTAGAAAAAAGATAAATACATTTAACAGCTGCATCTATCCAGCCTAGGTCACACATGCTGACCTAAAAACTCCGCAAAGTGGAGTGGAGTTATCAGACTTCTTGGCCTAGTTGTGCACTGTACCCTTAAATAGGTTGTTGCAATGTTGAATGGTTGAATGCGCTGTACTTTAAGGAAAACAATCGAGAAAGGTTGATTCTCTGAACAGTAAAAACCTGCGAGAACTCAGCATTCGTCTTTGGAAGATAGTTTGATTCAATCAAAAGAACCATATCAGCTCCTCACCTACTTCTCCGAGGTCAAAAATAAACCTTCACCCATAGGTTAAAGGGGATCAATTGTGCTCATTTCCAGCTACGTTTGCCAAACATGCAATCTATTAAATGGCCACCAGGGGGGCAAAAATTGTAGTTCCAAAGAGACTTGTGGTCCTATAGACATCTATGGGAAAATGTTCCTCGGCCCTGACCGCTGTAAACGATTTCCTGATGAGTTTAAAGGCTCGGTTGCTAGTTTGGGTTCATATTTAATAAATCATTAAGCTCATTTTGCAAATTATTGCCATTATTAGAGTCAGAAAGGATTATCTAGGATATGATTACTGGCTTAAGATTTATGACTAACAAGTCATTAGCCAATGAGCATGCAGTTTTCCTGTCCGATTACAAGGAAAAACTCAGCTAAAGGCTTCGTACGAGAACTTCACAAACATCAGGGTAGCAGCGGCTCACATCTTTTATATCGTTATGGTCTGAAACTCGACTATAGTAAGTATATCCACTCTCAGTTACACCCAGCATCCAAGAATAGGAAAAATATAGATAATAAAGTCCGTATTTGAGTGTTCAGAAAAAACAGGCTCTGAACATCCGCAGTTCTGACTCCACCTGTCGAGGAAGAGCAAATATTAGAAAAAGTCCCACAGCACCTGCTAAACCCCTCATTGTGGTGGTAATGGTGCGGTTCCATCAAAAGCCAAAACAAAGAGACACTTGCTGAGCAACCCTCTCTTTTTGCTTCCAAGTTTCATGTTTTTCAACGTTTGTTTGGATGTGTTAGGAATTTTTTTTTTACAAATCCAAATCCAAAGAAAATAGTAAACTCATTAGGCACTGCTTATGTTTCATCTGTAGCGAGTAGCAGCTGCATGAGATTCACGACAGCAGGAGCACGATCATCTGGTAGTAAAGTTGTATTTCTTCCAGTTGTGGCTCGTCAATCTTCCTGGAATGTCTGGATTCCAAAAAAATAAAACGTTCCTATTTTTTTCCAACATTTTTCCCCGACTGAGTTAATATATGGTCAATCGGAGTGCACCTGATGCAGGGCGGTAAATCACGTTGTCTTTGGCTGCGAGCGAAGGAATTCACCAAACAAGGGGCTGAGCAGAGCTGCCCGAGAGCACACCTCAGGCCTCGCAGGCATGCGCGCCCTCACGTCCACACACTGAGTACCCATCCAGCTTCCTGTCACACATCAGAGGGGTGACGCACAAACAGAATTCCTTACTCAACACTGTAATACATACTGTACTTTATGAACCACACACAGAGAAGCTTACCAATGAAACCCAACCCCACAGGTCTGACAAACGTCAGGTGCACAAAAGCAGGTGTCCAGCCTTGTGTTTATTTCTCATGCTTCCCATTTCCTCCATGGCCACTCCACAATCTTGCCGTATTTTTAGACTATTAAAGAATAGTCCCATTGTTTGTTTTGAAATCCATTGTTTCCCCCGGTGTTAACAGTTTTGTGTTCCTTCCCCTCTCCTCAGCGGTACAGTAAAAGATACGTCAACCAGTGTTTTACACCTCAGCTCGTCAGTGTTTATGGGGGCAATCAGCAGCTTTAATGCAGGCGTAAAAGCCTCGAGGGAGACGCCTTTTGGCAAGCTCAAGAGAAAGGAGAAAGACTGTCAAGAGCTGCCCCGCAGTTACTATTTGCCTCTACTTCCTTCAGCAACATCTAGCCAATTAAACAGAAATGTAATATATTCTCTGTGTTTCAACACTACTAATAAGTTAATACTAATAGTTAATGCACAGCAGAACAAACGGTCAGCACTGTCAGCAGATAAGACGACAAAGTGAAAGAACGAGAGGCTAACAGATTGCGTGGAAATCTATTTTGTGGTAAACTGTTGCCCTCTGTGTGCAAAGGTGTTTCAGAAAGTAATGAACTCACACGCACTCCTTTAACAATGCCCAGAGAGCTCAGCCCGTGCCCCTGCACATCTCAAACAGATGTCTTCACACAGAAAGCGTCTAGTGCCAAAGCATCTGTAAGGATAATAACGTGTTCTTGCTTAATTACTGCTGCTTTTATGAAAGAAAAATAAGACATTTCAAGAAATATTTTCTCTTTGAGCACACAAGAGTGCAGGGGATATTTGCTCTGGTTTGTCTAGCTCCCAAAACCTTTTTAAACACACAACATTCGAGGAAGCGAGTGAGCAAATCACATCCAAGTCTAACACGGCCTCTTATGTCAATACCAAATAAGGCAACCGAGCAAGCGAATATTTTATTGCTCTTGCAGGATCTTTTCATACCCAGAATATGTCTCGCTTTGCTCAATGTTATTTCAAAGACCAAAAGTCGTCATCGTGATGTAGAAGAGTCGGGGGCACAGCTTTTTATTTACCCTTCTTATCCAGCAGATTTTTGACTTTTGTTCCAAAAGCTAACAAGGACCATTTTTACAACCTTATCAGAACAGAAAGCAGAGCTGCCAAACAATGGTTAAGTCAGGCAATGTCAGGTTTATTTATATAGCCCCAAATCACAAGTTTGTCTCAGGGGGCCTCCAGATAATGGACCATTATCTGCTATAGTGACTGCTGTGTTAGTGCAGCTGATAGAGCCTGTTACTTTACAACCTTATTTGCAACAATTCTGCAGCAGGAAGGACACTGTAATAAGTACAGCATGGAAGCAATTACCAAAAAACAAAACAAAACTGTTGCTTACCAGCTCATAGTTTGTTGCTGGAACACAAGACGAGGACACCTGAAAACAGAAAGACAACCAGTCAGTTAAGTGGATGGTAATTTGAAGTTTTACACACACACACACACTAAAAACAAGCACACACGCTTCAGATTTTCAAGGTGGAGCTCAGGTTCTTTAAGTCAGCACCCACGTGTTATTCCATATCCACTGCAGAATATACAACCAGCAAAAGACGAGCTTCCCCAGAGTTACAGCTACCAGCAGAAAGAGGACAATCACCCGTGGGGACAAACTGACACCGAATAAGTCCAGAAAACAAATCTACAACTCGCCTTTGCTTCACAGCTTTGGCTTTATGGCAAGTTTACTGCAAGATGTTGAATCAATATGATGTTCAAAAAAGAAAGAAAGAAAAAGAAACAGGAAATTCTTCTATTGCTGACCCTAAAAGACAAAAAAAAAACATACAAGAAAAAACAATGACTCTTTAAATAAGGCTGATAATTCAGGAACTGTATTGGCAGCATTGAGAACAGGTGCTGATTCAGCACACTCACCATAATACTGACTCCAGGACTCGGCAGAGCTACTGTACTAAGTTTAAAAGACAAGGTAATGACAGACTGTTGTTGTAAATGTTCATGTCCGAGCCCTCGTACTGTGAGACCTCGTTAAGCTAGACAGAAGAACAAAGCATCAGTGAGCCAACGGTGGGACTGCTCCAACAGAACTCATGATCTGTCAAGTGCTCCGGCTAATCCGATTACCATCCGACAGTTTCCATAATCACTGTGAGCTCAGAGCGAGCGCATGAGGCTGATAAACAGGAAGAGTATAATGATAATGGCGTCCAGCAGAAGATTCAACTAATGTGCTTCTAGAAAAAGATGACCGCTTGATGAGCATGAATGCAAACAGGATGTCAACGTGGTGGTAGTTTCCTTCCTGCGCATGCATGCATTCTGTTCCCTTGTTAGTGTTTCGCATCATTTTTCTGACATCTCTCATTTGGATTCTCATCAGTTTGGACCCTCATTCCTTACATAACTGACTGAGCGGTGACAGCACAGGGCAGCTTTATATCGCTCTTTTCCTTTATTCGGCTTTCATTACTGTACTTTAGCTTTGAAAGATTAGGCCTCAAGGTTATCACAGACATTGACCTCTAAGAGCACCTTTCATCTTCGCTACCGCGCCACCTCTCTCCTTATCCGAGACTAATTGTGTCAGCGCTTGAACAGAAGGCTCTGGTCTGCTTTGTGTTACCGTAGCGCATTCCTCTTCCCGCAAAAAAAAAATTAAATAAAATAAAAATCGGTCTTTGAAAATGCACGGCTTTCGTTAGGTCTTTCATTGGGCGGATATTGGCCAAAGAATTGCTCGCATCACGTATGACAGCTTCTTAGAGTGGATACAGTTTTAAACGAGGCGCGAGTTCACCGTTTGTGACCCTCCAAACTTTCTTGCCTATTATTGGCCTGTATACTCATATGTACATGAAATTATCTAATATTATTAAATCAGGTGACCTAATTCAATGGCCCATCTCCAGTTCCAGCCTTAGCCATTTGAATGAGCAAGGCTCAAATTAGCTGGCATGATGTAACTGCATAAACAGCCCACTGTACTTTTGAAAGGAAGTATGTTTGACAAACTACCGGGAGCTCCAAATGCTCCAAAAACCAAACTTAAAAGGGTCACTGGATAACTGCCACTGGGATGTTAGGATGGCTGATTAGATTCACAAAGTTGAGGATGCGTGAGTCACCTTGGGTCATTACAGTCTCTTTTATAGCTCTTACCCCATCTGGAATACAGGAATGTTAAGTCTAAACAGGAAATGACCTTAATCAGACTACATGATTACAGTCCCTTTAGCAATAGGAGCAGCTGATATGCAAAAAGACAGTGCCTAAATTTAAGACAGGCTCCAACACAGTGGCTGTTGCTACTTCAATGAAACCCTTCCACGCACGCTTGTTAGTTGTGAAATGCAATATCTCGACTACGATACGGTTTGGAATTCCCTTCGTGTCAGTATCAGATGTGAGGTGTGAGCAACACCTTTTTCACAGATTTCACGCCGTCTGTCACAGTCACCACGGTCCTATATATTACCCACCAGCGTGGATGATGTCTGTTTTAAAGAATTTCCTCTTGCATGGTGCAGTGTGCATGGAGATGACAGGATACAGTATCTACGCCTGTCTTAAATCAACCCCTGTTACAAGTTATTCTAGCCCTCCCGTTCTTATCGCCCACGCTCAACAACATGCCGTTCTTCTGTCCCTGCTGCTTCGGGTGCCCAGACTCCTCAGGCCTGGCCAGCGTTCTCACCTGACACCGCCTCTGCCCCTGGATGCTGCTGACAGCTCTTCCACCTGCAGTCAGTCATCACAGAGTTTTTCACATGCACGAAAGTTCAAGTGATCAAGTTTTTGGAATATCTAATCCACATACTTGAACATGAGCGTGCTTTTATCTTCACTGGAAGGTCTTTTCAATATCTGCTATCAGCTCAGAGAGGTAGCTAAAGTAAAGTAGGACACTGTGGTAAAAGGACTGATGTTTTATGGTTTGTTTGAATGTTTTTGGTATTAAAAGCCTGCGTGCTACACACGACAGTCAATATCTGCACACACGGGTGTTTTCATTTATAGTGCCTGATCAGACCTCTTCTCAGGGCTGCGCGAGCATGTGCAGACAGTGATTGATTGGCATCTTCCTTACGCTGCTCTTACTCCTGGTGTGCCTGCAGGGGTAAACTTGCCTATTAGTGAATTGGGTTTCAGTGAGCTCACATCATTCCTGCCAGAGCTCGCCTGAGCTTCTACTAAAGTAAAAAGCAAATGTATGAGAAAGACATCGCTTAGTAACTCATAAGCAAGTGTGACCATCACTATGAAAGCAGAAATTTTAGCAGTTTGCTAATCTGGAGCATTCAGCGTGTGTATTAAACCAATGCTACAATCTTCCCAGGAGAGGACATACCAACAAATTCACCCAAAGTTCAGACCGAGCATTGCACGAGGTGAGAAACTGTAAAAAAATAAATACCCACGAGCTCCATTTGAGAATCCACAGGCCTCAGTTAGCATTTTAAACATTAAAGTTTATGACTCATTAGGAAGAGCTGCCAGCAGAAAGACACTTCTCTCTAAAAGGAACATGACAGCATGGCTTAGGTTTGCAAAGCGTCATCTGAACAAACCACAGACGAGCCCAAAGTGGAGATGTTTGTCCATAATGCACAGCATCAGATTTGGCAAAAACCAAACAGCACATCAGCACAAAAACCTCAAGCAGCTGTCAGCACGGTGGTGGAGGGCTGATGATTTTGGCTGATTTTTCAGCCACAGGACCGCAGTCATTGAGTCGAACATGAACTTCTCTGTACACCAAAGTATTGGAGAGTCACATGTGAGGCCATCTGTTCTATGTGAAAGGAACAGAACTGGCCATGAAGTGTCTTTTTGGTGAGCCTCCAAACAATGAACACCACTTTGACCGGGCTACCTTTCATTCAAAGACTCGATCATCGGATAAACGGTTATGAGGTCGGATGCACTGTGCAGAATAAATGGAAATTCAATCATTAAATGCGTCACTTCGCGGGACCTTCTGCCAGCAGCAAAAAAAAAAAGCAGAACAAAACACAAAGAGCTACTTCACAGAGGCGACAACAGACAATAAAAAAGGGTTATAGCACCTGACACGTCACCAAAGTCAATAAAATTCATTCATTTTATTTGTGATTAAATTATGTTTGATTCAGCATCAATGACAAATTAACTAATGGCGCCACAGTAATGAGACCACTGATTGGAAGGTCAGATTGAGACTGTAGGTAGCTGCTTCCTTTCTTGCTGCTGCTGCAGTGGGACTTTGTACCACTGTTGTCTGGCAGTCACAGTTGGGGTCTACCAGAAACCACAGCAAACCTAAAGGCAGGTGAGCACATAGCAGCGGGCTAGCCACATACATCCAACGTGAGACGTCTTCACAGACAAAACTGGAAGCATGTTACGCTTCTATTCAAAAGCAAGAGTCAGCTTAGTCCAGAATAAAATATCTAAAGAACTCTTACATGGACTGCTATAAAATTTGGTGCCTGATTAAAGGCATTAATTCTGCATTACATTCTTGTTTTGTTGATCTCCTGACGTTTCCCATAGAAACACTGCATGGGTTTTGAATCACAGATACATATTTACACACAGATGCAGCATTGATTGCTGATTTCTAGGGAAATAACACATCGATGCGGGTTTGAGATCGGACAGGGGAACCACGCCTCCTGATGTATTCATGTCTATGCAGGCAGAACTCGATACACAATCAAAAACCATTGACCACTGAAGCAAAGACTCATTTAGTTGCAGCGTTAATGTTCATGACTTTTTCATTTGGAAAGCTACACATGAAACACATCCATCTGCACAACGCTGCGCAGCTCGGGATGCTTTTGCAGCTACAGTTAAGGCACCAAAAAGGTTAACTGACAGTGTGCATAAAGTTGTAGTTAAATTTGCTCCATAGGACTATGACAATTCAAATACTTAATACCTAACATAATAAAATACAGCAACTTCTCTAAATGACAAATTTTGGCTTTTTTCTGCCAACACTAGTCTAATTTATTACATATTAACAGTAACTTAACATTCAGTGCACTTAAAAGGGGGATGTGATGTATCAAACTGAACGTTAGTTAGTTTTGGTAATTCTTCCACTGGACTCAGTAAAGCGGCACTAAACTTTAGAGACAAACCGGCTGAAACTGAGTCAGAAATCTGTTTATATCTATGAGTTCAAGTATGTGCTTTTCATATAATATTTCAACAGCTATTGGGAGAATGAGGAGCAGCAGCCACAGCTGCTTTGTCAACTTCTGCTGTACATTGTGCTCGGTGTGATTAAGCAAAAAGTTAGCATGTTGTTTTCATTCTTCGGGACGTCAGATTTCCGTAAGTCTGCCTAAACACCCCCATGCAGAATGACCAAGCTGTTACAAGATAAGCTCAAATTATAGCACTGGCCTCAGAACTATAGATCCATACATAATGTATTTGTTAAACCTAAAACAAGCATCGAAACAACCCATAGAATAAAGTCCAAAGGGGTCCAGTGTAACCAATGGTTTCTGAATAATGTCTGAAAACCTACACAAAGCCTTTGTCCAGGCTCTGCGGTGCGTGGGGAGGAGGTCTGGTGAGAGTGTGTTGATGCT
This sequence comes from Bujurquina vittata, assembly GCA_015106715.1. Classification (NCBI taxonomy): domain Eukaryota; kingdom Metazoa; phylum Chordata; class Actinopteri; order Cichliformes; family Cichlidae; genus Bujurquina; species Bujurquina vittata. The sequence continues at coordinate 21,024 of VUQK01026724.1, forward strand.
ATCGGGAGTATTCAAATGAGTGTAATATAATAAAGGATAATTGTGTTTTTGCATTCCATACATGCTTCTGTTAACGGCATTAAACAAGGGCCCATTTCCTGCGCACAAAAGTCCATGTCAGACGTTTCTGGCTTGTGGGACGGTGTTCACATGCAGTAAGCTTCTTGCTAGATGCTGACACACTCCAGACACAGGAACGTTATGTAACCGACGTCAGTCTCCCAGATCTGAGTGTGTTAATGACCCCACTAATGACATGAGCAGTGCAGCGCCATGAATAAATGATGGATCTATTCATTATTTGGGTAAACAAATTCCGCTATGCCTATTTCTCTAAATCCCAACCTTCATGCAGGAAAATCAAACACAGAGATGCACGCTGCAGCTTTACTTCAAGCAGCAAACTGATTTCCATGCAGGTTAGCTCCTCTCCACCGTGGAAGAGAGCGTGGGAGGGCGCGCGCTTGAAAACTTTCTCCAGCTCTCTGCACTGGCACATAAACACACGGCTGCCCTGAGTACTTTTATGTTTATCCAGATCTTTACATCTGGCACATCCCGGCCCAACTATTCACTGTGCAAATTCAATTTGCGAGGCGTAACGAGTAACAGAGGGCCTTTCTGCGTCCATGCTGGTGGAGTGTGCCAGAGTGCCGGTTCGTATGGACTTACTGGGATATTATCAAAGCACAAAGGAATGATGGGAGAGCTTTGGTCCAAGTGCCTATGCCCCATCACTTTGTTTTTTTCCTGCTTTTCTATCCATACTCTTTGTTTTATTACAATTCTGATGCATCTATGCAGGCTGAATACGAATTCCTTAAACCTCTATTGCCACACTGTTTTTTCCCCCTTTTCTCCTTCATGTCTATTTCTAGAGCTATGCATCTACATATTTTCTTTTCTTGTCTGCTTCAGTCTCTGTGAAAGTTATGGCCTCTTTGTTTCCCTCCAGGGAAAGTTGTGGAAAATCTCAGATTTATTGAGCAGATTGGACTGCGGGACGTGTACACGACTGGGCTGCTGCCTCCAAACACTGGTCCTTGTCTCGCTGCTGCTGATTTATGTTTCACAGAATAAGAAGCACTTCAGGAATGAAGCTGCATGTATGCACGTTTGTGTCTGTTTCTCTTTGTGAGATGATTTAAGCATATGGAATCACTGTCCTGTGGGAGTATACAGTGTGAGAGCAAAAACAATTAGCACCTTAATCAATTATTCACCATGTTGATTCCACCTTTTCTAATAAGGTTTTCAATGGTCCTACTGTAAAGTCAGTACCAAAAAAAGACCTTGAAGACTTTTGAAGAAGGCTGCGCTGACATTTTTAAATTGAAGTTTGGGCAGCATGTTTGGTGGTAATTCTGGAGAGCTTATGTCCCCACATAGCATGGAGAAATTAGCAAAGAGATCAAATCCATCAGAAAAGTGAACAGCGAGATAGAAAATGTGTTTGTCAGCATTCAGTAAGAAACATTTTTCCATCAGGTTATTTTGTGCCAGCCAATTAAAATTAACTTTGGGTCCTATAATTTAATTCTGTGCATGCACTCGGCTCCTGCATGTGCGCGCTATAAAAGAAAACCACTGACTAAGTTTATCTTGGAACCTAATGAAGATTAAGGCTGTCGTCACTCCAGCAGCAAATAACCCTGCAGAGATAAAACTGACGTATCAAATAAATATGAAGATAAAAACCATCATAATGAACACACAGATGGTGTCTTTGCCCGTGTTTGAGCAAACTGAACCCCAGAGAGATCAGGCAGCCTTTGCATGTCCCCGCCATGCTTCTTCTCCATGGCTGTGACTCAAAGTGGCCCTCAGCCGACCGGAGCGCCTGCTCATTCTCACCCCAGCCTTTGTTGGACGGGGCTGACAGCGTGGTGAGGGGAGAAGCTGCGGCTTGTTTCCTTTGTTCCAAAGTTACAGTGGGGGTCACGTTCCCTCCCCGGGCTCTTTCAGCTAAGAGCTGGTATTTACCAGCATGCTGATTTACACATTTAGCATGGCTCTCACTTTCTGGCAGCAGACCAAGTGGCTGAGGATGAGAAGAAGGCAGCCGTGAAGAATCAGGGTTCAGAGGGGGGCTTTAGGTCTTCTGGTGAGCTGGCAAGCTTGCCATCATCTGTGCTTGTCTTTGTCGCACCTCGCCCACAGTCACCTCGGTGCGTACAGTACAGATAAACCCGCGGAAGGTTTTTTTCACCGAGTTTGGCTGAAAGACAGAAAACAGAGGGAAACTCCAGCTTCTGTCAAGTCTTTCAGCATCTCCCCTTTTTTACATCTCAGTGACACATGTTCACATGAAGGCATTTTTCCGCATGCCTTCATTGGACATCTGCTCACTTGCAGGAGATGTTACTGTAGGAACCAGCCATAAAACGCGCAAACAAATGGAACAAGTCAGGACAGACAGGAATAACAGGTAGAAGTCATAAAAGCAGAAATCAATGCTTAATAGAGAATAATAATAATAACAATAATAATAATGAAATTGTCCCTCATTGAAGAATAATGCATGTGTGCCTGAAGCTTCAGGATAACAACTGTGTATTTTTGCATCCTGGAATGTGACGCGATTGCAAAAGACTTTCATTCAGAGTGGAGGTGAGCAGAGAGAAAAGAGACTTAAGGTGTCAAACTCTGCACTCTGCAACAGTGAAAGATGAGCTGGTCATTTTATATACACAGTTCAAAAGAATTAAAGGAACACTTTTTAATCAGAGTGCAACCCAGAGTAAATAACTTCTGCGATATACATACTGGGTGAGATTAGCAAAAGGCTGTGCCACCTCACAGCTGAAACCCTGCACATTGAAAAATGAGTGTTTAAATGTAAGCTAAGATGCTTTTACAAGCATCCACATGTGGCAAGTTTAGAGTGCAAGGAACATTTCACTATTAAACCCCGTGCATCGCGCCAAAGGAGACCTTACTCCTATCCAGGAGCTCTTTTGACACCCTGAGAATGAGACCCTTAAGCTACATGACCGCCACAGAAAAATAACCACATGATATGATACTGCAGTTATTATAGTTACTGTGGCTGCAGCACATACCAACGCTTACCGTGGTGGAGTATAAGATTTGCCACAGTCCTGACCACAATCTTACATCACTGTAATTTTGAAGAACACTGTGCTCTTGGGAACCGATAGCAGAAATAGCAAATAGCCGATAAAACAGTCTTAATAATGGAGTCGACGTAAACACTCCTCACAGTTAACACACCTCCAACTACAGCAGAGTGGCTCTGCATGATCCACAGTTAAAATAATCCTTATTTATCTTATACTGGGCCTTAGTGCAGCCCCTCAATTCATCCTCCTCTCGCTTTAGGACAACGTTCGCCTGATTGGCTACCTCCCCCGTAAACAACAGGTTTCAACAACAGGTGGGCGGGGCTTCTGTGTTCACAGGCAGAGCAGTGCGCCTACAGCAAGACGACCTTATTAGGTGTATCTGCTCTCGATGATGAACATCATGCAGCGCTAAGAATAGACGAAACAGTCTAAAACAGGGTGTTTCGAGCGGTGTGAAGCCTGAGCTTTTGTTTCACTGACCTCATTATGTGAAACTTTGGCCAGGTTTAATATGAGCATCCACCATTATAATAGTGCACATATAACAGAATACAAATAAAGAGAAAATGAGGGAAAGCAATTATACCCCATTATGCCCCATTTGCTGATTACAAACATGTGATATGATTAAAACCAACAGAACATTTATTTATTTATATTTGTGTATTTTGGAGAGGGGACTGTTACCTCAGTGTTGGGCTGAATTCGCCTGAGGAACGCTGAGATCTTGGAAAGCAACAAGTTGATGTCAGAGAAGGAAACTGGACAAGCTGAGGCGAGCCTGCGCTGTCAGCTGTGCACAGCTGTTACGTTATAGCCCCAGTTAAAAATTTAAAAAGCCCCACAAAAGGGGCTTCATCATTCATTTACTGCAGCATTAACTCACCTGCACGCCTACACATTTAACCCTTCCTAATGACAGATAGATGGGTGGGTTCTCTTTTAACTCTACTTGCCCCCTTTTTCTTAGCATACTGATTTGGGGACATTTTTTAGGATTATTTAAGAATTTGTTTGCTCCATTTTGCTTTGCACATTTTCGACATTAAGCGAGTCTGAAGAAAAAAAAAAAAAATCTGCTGAGAAAACACAGACCCATTCACAGATCTGCAACTCGACTGAGGCGAACATTAATCACGGCTGCACTGTGTTTCCAGCACAAATATTAATATCCTAAACAGGGCTATTAATAATACGCCGAGGAACGCAAACTCACCACTGCCATTAGCAGGTCATGAACAGCTTGGGCGAAACGATATCGGCCATTAAAATCTGATTTCTAATATTTGCACAGCAGTCACACTGTTACATACATCCTTAAAAAAAAGCTTCAAAGATGAAAAACTGTGTTTTATGTTTTTAAAAAAAATGATTAATGGCATATTTGTACTCAGGCCCAGACAAGCCTCTCTCCCATCTTTTAGCGCCGAGTCTGAGCAGCTCGGTGGGAAAAAGAAGATCAGGAACCTGGCACTGATGTTTCCCGCCTCTCTGGTCAGGACCATAAGCTCCACTCGACACCAATCAGTCACGAAAAACAAACAACAATATGACAGCTTCTGGTAAAAGCAAGGAAACAGGTCTGCTTTCTATAAACATTCCTCACAGAGACATGGAGGTTTGATAAGACTTCTGGCTCACACACACACACAAACATACTTCACATAGTGTTCACATGGATGCTCAGTCATACGGACGCTAATGTTGAATGTATCACTGCCTCCAAAAATGTTTCCACGTCTCTTTACCACGAAAAGTTACCTTCTTGCATAATCTGAAATAATAATAATAAACGTAATAAGTGTGCATCACTTCATATCTTGCACATTTTAATGAAAGCTGTGATGATGGCGGTACGGGTTAAGATGGATATTTCAACCAGTTTTTGGACCAGCTTTTGGTTTGCTAAACTCGAAATCATTAATTTTATCCATCCATTTTTTTTTTAACTGTTTATCCAAACAGGCTCGTGGTGAGCTTGGAGCCTATCCTAGCTGACACTGGATGAGAAGCAGGGTGCACCTTGGATACATTAATGAAATAAAAAATAAACCATCCATTTAGCTTCTTTCCACTTTGTGGGGGGGGTTGCATTTGACTTTTGGAGACTCAATCTATGCCAGTTTTGCCCAAAAGTCAAATGCAACCTCCCCCACAAAGTGGAAAGAAGCTAAATGGATGGTTTATTTTTTATTTCATTAATGTATCCAAGATGCACCCTGCTTCTCATCCAGTGTCAGCTAGGATA